>JACXGJ010002310.1:0-67606 GCA_016801105.1 Esox niger | reverse complement strand
TGGGGACAATCGAAAAGGACACTTTGGACTCCTCTTACAAAATCTTTTGCAGCTCCATGGTCATTCAATCTAGCTGCCCAAAACTTTGCCTACAGTCTGCTGCCATTTATTGGAATATATTTTAAGTGTTTCCAGCCTTCCATCTCAATGCATGGCCTACCCACTGCATTTCAAACATGATGAGACAAATAAAAAAGACTCAAAAACATATGTTTTTTGTTTGTTTTATCTTCTGCTACATCTATTGTGTTATACTTTCAAGCATTAATTCATGATTATTACAAACTACAGAGTGTCTCCTTTCAAATGGAACCAAAAATATGTTTCTACTGTATTCAGGTGATGAGCTACAAGCATTTAGATTTGGGTACATCAATATAGGCGGAAATTGACTGTTTTTGCAACGGACCTAACAGGTTAAATATATTTATTATGTGTATATTATGTATTTCATTTGCAAGTAAAATGTTACTTCTGCTTGTAATGCCTGCTACTAGCATTAGGGGTTTACATGTTGGGATTCAACGCCCTTGGTGGTATGATGGTTATCCATTCATTGACACTTTCAGTCATTTATTGTATTACTTAGAAATTAGACACTTTAATATATACGCCCTATTCATAAACACTGAAAATCACATTTTGCCTCGCAACTGCCATTGGAGTTGATGATATTGATCTGATCTATTAGCATGTCGATAGGTGATTTTATAGTTTCTAAGTGGGTGCATGGTGGTCATTTGTGGATAGATTTGGCAAGGTAAATCATTTGACTTTGGGGATTTCAGTAGATTGGGCACATGGTTTATTTCTATCTGTCTTTTGTTTCGCTTTCAGATACAATTTCTGATATTGTGATTGACCTCTTTGTCCTGGAGTGATATTAATCCGGGACAAAGAGTTCAGTTTGATGATCACTTCACCTTAGTTATTGTTTGCCATGTTACATACATAATGATGATTGGTCTTGGTGGATATGCCCAACACATTTTAGGCAAAGTAGGTTGCTGGTGACCCACTGACAGGATCAACTAACATAGAAAAGGAAGTGTTTTCTTCTTTTTTCTGTTTATCAAATCAAATGTCTTTTGTAAAGCCCTCTTTACATCAGCAGTTGTTATTACTGTGAAGTACAGGCTGTACAATTGTAGATTAAATGTTTTATTATAAGGCCCAAATAATTAATCGTACGACAATCCTGAGGGACTTGAAGTGAAGGTGCAAAACATTTTGTAGCCTATAAGTCACTAAGCCTTTTTTCTTTTCTTTTTTTCCCCATTGAATTGTTCATATTTAGCATCTCTAAAACCCTTTGCTTCCACCTGGTGGACATGTGTGGGACAGTTTTGAGGACATGCCGAATTACCTATATCAATCCACCAGAGGGGAGCAGAATTCACTTATGACAAGCCAATAAAGACTCTGTCTTATTGATTATTCATCTCTAATCATCAGAAAACCAGTTCCAGTGACTATCACTAATGCCCAAGCCATAACACTTCCACATTGTTTCACAAATGAGGTGATATCATTTAGATCATGTGTAGTTCATTTTTCTTTCTCCACAGTGTCATCTTTTGTACAGCTTCATCTTAATCTCATTTTGTCCATAAGACTTTTTACTTTTAGGTAGTTGTTAGCAAACTGTAACCATAATCAATGTCTTTACACAATCCCTGATAATGTTTTTTTTATGTTCTCTTTTTAAGTACAGAAGTATTCAGGCCCTTCATTCAGTACTTTGTGGAAGTGCTTTTGGTGGCGGGTACACGTGAATTGTCCTGAAGCAATTCTAGTGTTGTCTTGGCTATGTTCTTTAGGTCGTAGTCTTAAGACCCCAGTCTGCGGTCCTATAGGCTCTTGATCAGGTTTACTTCAAGGACCTCTTTATTTTTCCACGTTCGTTCTTCCCTCAAACCTGACTGGTCTCCTAGTCCCTCGCACTGAGAATCATGCCCATTACATGGTATTCCTACAACCTAAGGCTGCACTAAGCCGACAACGGGGGCTTCAAGAATAGGCCATTTTATTCAACTCTGATTGATTTTAGTAGAGAGGGAGTGGTACTGATGTGGAGCGTGTGTCCAGCTTCAAATTCAAATCTCCGAGGACCTCCCCTGGACCCTCAACACCTCAACCCTGGTCAAAAAAGGGCAGCAGCACCTGTACTTTATGAGGCTGAAGAAAGCCTGCCTATACACCAAGATCATTGTGAACTTTTACCGCTGCACAATCGAGAGAATTCTGACAAACTGCTCCACAGTGTGATCTGCTCCACAGCTGACCTGAAGGCCCTTCAAAGAGTGGTGAGAACCGCTCAGCACATCACTGGTGCCCAGCTTCCTGCCATTGCAGACTTCCAGCAGAAGCGATGTCTGCACAGGGCACACTGGATCATCAGGGACCATTCACACCCATGCCATCAGCTGTTATGTCCTCCTTCCATCAGGTAGGCGGTACAGGTCACATTGTTCCTGCACCATCAGGCTCAGGATCAGTTTCTTCCCATCTGCCGTAACACTGCTTAATTCTGTGACCCATCACTCACCCCCCGCCACCTCTCACAGACCTTTTTGCACTACTCCCTTTTACTGACACTGCCTTGCTATGCCTGAAAATGGAAGTTTTCAGTTGACAAATGTACGTCTCTACCTCAGGAACCTCAACGCTGTTATCACTGCATTTCAGTTGCACATACACCTTGTGTTGCCATTGTATGTGCATTTTTACAGTTGTTACACACACGTCTACCTCGGAACCTCATGGCTGCTATCTCTGCATCCCAGGTGGACATGCTACCTTAATACATCACCCCTTCATTTGCCTCGTTTGCATATCTTGAATTCCATTTTTTTATTCCATTTGTACCCAAACAACTAATATCCCAGATGTAACATACACAATACCTATTACTGTAAGATGTCTGCCCTCCTGTATTTGCCTTATTGCATATTTAGTAATGCCATTTGTACTGCATTTGCCTTCATTGCACATCTACACATTACACTAGTAATATACAAATACTTAATAGATCCTGCCCTTCTGTGTTTGCATTTCTGTTTAGATGCTAACTGCATTCTGTTGTACTGTTCTTGTACTGTATAATTACAATAAAGTTAAATCTAATCTAAAGAACTTTTACAGTGTATAGTGCTCACAGTGATGGATATAACACATAATACCAGATCTCCAAAAAAGTCGGGCCAGAAGAAATCTGAAAGGTGACAAGGATCCAGATCAAATGAAGCATTGGCTATGTCTTTTTCTGCCATTATTCACAGACTACAAATGCAAAGCATTGAATCAAAACTTGACATTTAAAACCAATAGTCTAGGGTACCTTTTGTACCCTAAAATGAGGGAATAGAAATGGTGCTGTAAATTCTAAATGGTTAATCTGATATAGATGTAAATATGCTCATATTAAACCTGACAATCTGCAATAGCCATTCTATGATTTCAAATCCAAAGTGCTGAAAAACTGAGCGAAAAGAAAGACATTGTACAAATACTTTTGGAGTTCACCTTAAAGTCACGATAACCATATCTAAATAAAATTATGTCTATCGGACTTTAAGATCAAGAAATAAATGTAGTGTCTTGCACATTGGCCAGACGTTTTTCTTTAACAACAGATAGTCTTGCTTTTTACAACAAGCCCCTGCTTAGCTTGGCCTGGTCTGAGAGAGCAAGCCCAGAGCTGCCGAGCTGGCGAGAGACAAAATTCTGGGTGATGTATTGTTGTGCAGACAAATGAGCTGTGCATGTGGAACTACATCTCTCTCTCTCCCTCTCATTCCCTCAATCTCTCATTCACTCTCTCTCATTCCCTCTCTCTCTCCCTCCTGGAATCTAGGTTTGCACATGGAAGTGTAATCAGCCTTTTCCCTGGGATGGACGGAACACGATATGTCAACTTAGAGATAGCATGAAAAGTAGCAAAACAATAACACAGTTACAATACTTCTTTTATATCTGATACATTGAGTGTCTCTGATCTGCTGTCCCAGACTGTGGGAGCCAGACCCCTTAAAAACGACTCAGTCAAAAAACTAAATAAAGCCCACCACATATTGCGGTTTTACCCACAATGGTTCTTGAAACATGTTGATTTAAAAGCAATTTATTTTACTGAAGTTTAAAAGTGGATAAAACGAGACCCGTGCCCGCATGTTTGTCAAGCTGAGGTGATGTGGGTATCTTTATTTGCAAGCTGAAGATTGTGTTTGGCCCTGTTTCTCTTATCACACAATTCCCCCAGATACAGATGTATGTGCAGGCTTGTGGTAAACTACATTGAGCCCTCTCTTCATCAAAGATTGATGAAAGCCATGAAATCACTCCGCAGACTATGGTTCTGCTGCAGTGCGATTACAGATCATGTTGTTAGTAGTAATGCAACATTTTGCATCCTTGGGGCAGTTCTGTGTCAGGGCTCAAATAATGAATTAGGATGCTCCCGTGCTTTGACGTGGAGTAGGCCCTTCAGTCACCCCCATACGGTATGCGCTGGCAGCTGAATAAGAAGAATGAGATGTTGACATTCATCCTGTATCACATGCCTCATATCAGAGATGTCTATCATGCTCAACGCAAAACATCCGGCATGAACCAGAATGAATTATCCGTGAGCCTGTTTGAATGCCTGTGAACAGTTTGGAATCATGGAAAATGTTGGCAGCATACATTACCTTGTTCCCTTATTTATGCTAAAAACCAAGTCAATCTAAGAGTACTGTTTCAGCCTCTGTCACACGCCTGGTGATGCAGATTCAAGTTCGGGCTTTGATTAATGCAAACACAAGCGATCAAATTATAAACATATTTCGGGCAACTCACATGACAATGTAACATACCCACCCTAAAGGAAAACATGCAGGAAATATGAGAAAAGGCAAATTTCAATCAATTAGCGGTGGTTGATTTAAAAGAGCCGTATTGTGCTTGGCACCCCTGGCCTCGTCTCAGCTGGCAGAACTTGTGAGTGTTGTGGCAACATGGGGGGATAAATAGCATGGTTGCTAATGTGCGTGAATATTGGATTTTCATGACCATGAGCTAAAACCAAAAGGAGAAAATTGTATTCGCAGTGGCAGCCGGTGCGAGTCATAACTCAGCGAGTGGATGGCGAGGCATGGCATTGTGAGTAGCGCTTGCTGTAGCGCGCTACAGATTCATCACTTGGTGCTGGTGTTCAATTTACCCTCAAAATGCTCATCTTGGAGTATCTCTTTCCACTTGAGGAACAACTAAACTCAATGTGTAAAGGGTTTCTATTTTTTCATACATCAAACATTGTTTCCACTGCCTGCTATTGTACAATTTATCAGGTGTCTCAATAATACATAATTTGCTTAGTTGGATACAGTTGTTGTGACATTACCATAGCTAACATTTACTTTTTGCTTTTTGACTCCTATCAAAAGAGAGAGTTCGGGCCTGCTCTACAACAGATGGGGTATGTTCCCCACTTTCTATCTCCCATCGAACGTTATGTTGTTCCATCGCCTGTTTCATCTCAGAACAAACAAGACAAGCCTCTTTTAGAGCCTTCAGATGGAGGAGCGCTGACACTCATATTAGCGAAATACAGGAAACACTTCGCAATCTGTGGCTTCATGTACTGTTCTCATGTCCACCCACAGCCCTGATACGATGAGTCTAACACAGTGGCCACTCAGCAACCTACTCATTCAGATGGAGATAGTGCTTTATCTCCCTGCGGTTTGTTGGCTGAGGACGGCGCTCGTGATGCCCTGTGATATCCTCTGTAATCCCACTGCAGGATGATGTCATTGCCCTCCGGATGGTTCCAGGGATAAAATAGTGTGGAAGGGCTTTGGGTGTAGGAGGCGATTTGCCATGGGAAGCTGTTCTTGAGCACATTATAAACACATTATGATGCCGATGTTAAACAGTGCTGTCTCTTGCACTCAGTTCTGTCTGAATCTCTGCTGAGGCTGGTCTATCGCGCATGCGGCTTCTCATCTTCAAGCAACGCTAACCACAGGATTAGCAGGCATACCCAAGAGTCTAGAAAGTATTTGAAGTCTCAGCGTTTGAGACGGGTACTGTGAGGTGGCGTCTTCTCACGGTTTACCTCAGTCCTTATACACCATCAATAAAAACACATTAGAAACTATTAGAAACAAGAAATTAGCAGGTAGAGACCATCAACCATGTTTACAACAACGGGATATGGCCTTATTGGAATATGTTAAGGGAATGGAATTTATTTGGAAACACACCACCGTTCAAAGGTTGGGGTCACTTAGAAATGTCCTGGGTTTTGAAAGAAAAGCTATATTTTCTGGTTTACTAAATTAACCTCAAATTGATCCGGAAAAGCAGTGTTGACATTTTTTATGTTTTAAATGAATATTGTAGCTGCAAATGGCAGATTTATTATGAAATCTATGTTCTGTATATGCAGAGATCCATTATCAGCAACCATCAGTTCTGTGTTCCAATGTCACGTTGTGTTTGCTAATCCATGTTTATAACTTTAAAAGGTTAATTGACCATTAAAAAAAAACCTTTCACCATCATGTGAGCTTAGCTGAAACTGTTGTGCTGATTAAAGAGGTAATAAAACCGGCCTTTAGACTAATTTAGTTTTTGGAGCATCAGCAATTATAGGTTTGATTACAAGCTCAAAATGGCCAGAAACCAAAAACCTTCCTCTGAAACTTGTCATCTTGTTCTGAGAAATGGAGGCTAATAAATGCAAGAAATTGCCAAGAAGTGGAAGATCTCGTACAACGATGTGTTCTACTCCCTTCATAGAACAGCACAAATTGGCACTAACCAGAATAAAAAGAGGAGTGGAAGCCCTTGGTGCACAAATGAGCAAGACAACAAATACATTAATGTCCAGTTTGACGTCTCACCTGGCAGCTTCACTAAACAGTACCTGCTTTTGCACCAGTCTCAACATCAACAGAGAAGTTGCCAAGAAAAAGCCCTATATCAGATTAGCCAATAAAAAGAAAAATTTAGGATGGGCAAAAGAACACAGACACTGGACACAGGAAGATTTGATTTTTTTTAATGGACAGACAAATCCAAGTTTGAGGTGTTTGGATCACAAAGAACATTCATGAGATGCAGACCAAATCAAAAGATGCTGGATGAGTGCTTGACGCCATCTGTCAAGTATGGTGGAGGCAATGTGATGGTCCATTTCCATTTTCTTAAATCTATCTACGATCTATGTTCAATAGGAAATACAGACAAATAGCATTTAGTATAATATATTCAAAGTAATCCTTCTGGAAGGTCAGCGTATCACTAAATTAGATTTGAAAAATGATGTCATTGAGTGCAAATTAGTTTTGCAGGTCAGTGTGTGTTCAGTAAATGGTAGAGTTGCTGGAAAAGGTCATTGTCTTATTGAAGTTTGTTAAATGTGAGTGAATAGGACTATATTTAGTGTAACCCCTTGTGTAAAAATAAACACACGCACCATTATATTTTGTCCTTTATTTAAATTGTTTGATCATGCTCACTTTGCTTGATGAGACATCAGAGAGGAAGGGCATGTTTTACAAAACAAGTCAGGATATGAATGTCTTGCATTGTATTGTTCTTAGCCTGGGGCTATGGTGCAGTGTGAAAGTGCCTATAGGTGTTTTTTATTATTATTTCTTTAGGGTAAATACTAGAGATTGTCTATATGTAAATGTAGTGAGCGTTCAATAGACTTGCAGAAACATGACCTCAATACTTTCCAGCCAGCTTTGATGTCAAACTACTTCAGAGTTCTTGTCACCCTCACTGCAAAGGCATTTGATTTTCAGAAACCATTCCAGATTGTTACTGCAGGTTCTCAAATGTCTCTTTAAATTAGGATTACACTGATCCAAGTCTAAAAGGAAACTGACAGCTAGTGGCATTGGCAGTGGGGAGCTGTATGAGAGAAGGGAGATTAGCGTACGGGATAACGGATACTCTCATTCTCACTCCCCAGGCTAGGATGCGGATGCTGGTTTAAGTGTGGAAAACATGAAGATAATGCATCCTGAAGGTTTCCATCACATTTTTTGGACTTGTCCCAAACAGTGCTACCTTTCTATCGTAACAGAAGACTTTGTCTGAAAGGGCCCTTGAGGTGGAAAATGTCAGTAACACTATCTGCACATGTGCAGACTGAGGTAAACGACGACATAAGTTGTTCCCCGGCATCCTGTGTTGTTTGGAGCTAGAAAGCTGCTGGTGTCCAGGGAAGACTCCTGGCTTGTCAGAGAACCTCCTTCTCACAGCAGGGACGGGAGGGAATATGAAGAGAACGGAGCAAACTCAGGGCAGAGAGAACGCAGGAGAGAACCTGGTCACCTCCTATCTGGTGAAAGCAAACTGACAAACAAACACAGGCCAGGGTGGAGTTTAACGTTCATCTCCATGGGTGCAAGGCATAGCTGAGGCCCCTCTCTGTTTCCCACACTGAAAATATACGCAGAGATCATTTTTTATACCATTTGCCAATAATTTAAGCAGATTGTACGTACCATGATGAACTAAAGCTTGCATAAGGCTACAGAAATGTCTACTTGGAGTTACAAGGTATTGCGCTAGCTACTCTGGATCATCACTGTCTTCCCTCCCTTTCTCACATGACGCCGCCATGCTGCTGCTGTCATTGTCAGTGTTAGTAGACCTACGAATGTTTAGCATATCAATCTACTTATACTGCTGCTGTCACTGTCTGGTCATGCTGTATTGTCTTTAATCTATCAGTCTTGTCATACTGCTACTGTCATTGTCACACTTAGGACTAATGTTAATAGCTCTACTATCAATCTCATGCTACTGCTGCTCAACAACCTGACTAAAGGTTTTGTCAAAAGCAAAAAATATTTTATGATTGTCTTGCTTTGCTTTTTGTCTTTGAGTGCCAAACAAATTTCATTTCATTTTTACATTATTTTAGGTAAGCTACTTGTTTTCAAGATGTCAGATTTTTTGCTAGCTACACCCCCTCAGTCACAGATTGGTCGATCCAAGAAATACATTATTGAATCATGAAGCAACTTTAGGGTTATTCACTTCACACATAAATGCCGAAATAACAATATTCTGGACTAAATATATTTAAAATCAACAATTAATCAACAATAAACAATAATAGATTTCTGTTAATTTATTATATGACTTACTTTCTTGTGGGCGCTTCATATTGGCTGCCATGGGTGCCACACACTAATTACATCTATTGTAATTCTGCTGACATGCATAATTTTGCGCAAAGATCTGAGCCTAGCTTATCTCCAGTTCCTTTACAGTAGCTATGCTAAAATCAAGACAGCTGGCCTGATGGATTCCTCAATCCAGACTTTGTTGGCCGACTACTTCCATCAGTACAAACAAGCGGACATTTATGAGAGTTCTTCTCCTTTGCCTCGTGGCGGCTGTGTGTGCTGGTGTAACCCTGAGTGACTAAGTTCGCCTAAAATGCCAAGTTGACCCCACTTATAAGACATTTTAAGACTCTTTTTGTTGACAAGCCAAATACCAACATGGTTGATGAACATTGCTAAGGATCTGGCATTGTTTTATAAAATAAATCTACAAAGACCATTGTAATAAAAAAAATGCTCAAGTCACGTGAACAATAAACGCTTGAGGGGTATGTATATCCACAAAAAAAGCTAGATCTACTGAAACGTTTATTGAGCTAGCAAACTTTAGTGAGCTTCACATTTCAGTGCATGCTTTATATGTACAATGCTTAGTGCAGTATTTCCTGTCTGCCTTTCACATGATTGTAAATGCGCATGCATGTGGCAGATCAAATGCAAAGGTCTTCGTGGAGACAATTGCTGAGACTGAGCCACGGAAGTTTTTCAAGGGATATGATAAGATTAAATTGCAAATTCAGAAGGCAATTGTTTGAAATAGCTATTGTTAATAATGTAATTCTATGCATAACCTACTGCTATGCAACTCCTACTGATAATTCTCACCTAATCTTTACAGTATGTGAACATATGAAAGCATCATTAAAAAACTGAAAGGCAAACGGTCACTCTGCGTGTATTTAATCACATTGCATATCACATAACAGTAACCAATCTACCTGACGAAGCTACAATCACCGCAGTGGTGGTCGAAGCAAAAAGCTCTGAAATATGAGAGCTGACAACTATGAACGGAGGTTAGCTAAGTTCAGAATGGACACAGACTCCAAGCTGGATACAGATCTGCAGTTCAGCGCTTTGTGAAATGAACCCATAGGTTTGAACTCCACAAATGCACAACAAATACACTCCTGTTTCCGGTTATGCTCTAATAGTTGCACATACAGTAGGTTATCAAGAATGCACAAAATGTAAACTATGATCCAATCACAGGAAGTGGGTGGTTAAAAAGGGGTCGTTATTAAAGTTTGAACAGATAAGCACACCAAATCTTAAAGCCACAGGACACACATGCAATCATGTAGGAGCAATCTGCAATCAATGAAGGTCAATCATTAGTAAGGGCATGTTGAGATCGGTACAAATTCAGTTTAAGAATGATAAGTCTATCCTATGCCAGTGACTTGTCTAGGCTGAGCTAGTCAGTATCTCAAGGCTCTGCTGCTGTCTTACTGTGGCTTGGAGCAAAGTCCCATTGTACGCCAAGTCCTATTTACCATTTCAGCCATTTAAACATATTGTCTGTCGTTTGAACGTTAGAACTCAGTAAGTCATTAGAGATGAAGAGAGAATAAGATAGAGACTGTGACAGGGATCATGACAGAGAGAGTTTAAATAGAGTGGGAGTAAAAAGAGGGGATCATTTGACACCAACTATGGGGTCAGGAACCAGTGTGACCTTACAATTTTGCAGATGTTATGGTTCTTTGAAGCACATTCTTACCATCCAAGTGGGAGTGGACAAGTCTGTAACACTGACAGTTTCTCCATGTGCTAGGTTAAGTAATTTATAGAGTAACATGTACTAGAGGGTCAGGCAGGGGGGAGTGGAGGGGGTTTCCCTGTCAGAACTAGACTGGTTCTGCCCAGAACTACACTATTGCTCTCTGACAAAGAATAGACCACGGTCTCTCTTGTGGCGCTACTCCAGACAATTCACATTTTGTGTTTTTGTACTAAATTGGAAGACCTGATTGAATCAGTCAAAGGCATGATGATTTGTTGACAGTACAGGATGAGAACTTGTTTGGGTGGGCAGAGAAGAAAGTTGGGAAACCCTGGAATAGGACTGTCATTCTAGTATTTTCTGTGACTCGGTTAAAGTCACAACGAAAGAATTAAGAAAAGCCCCTTGTTCATATCTTAACCCTTTTTGTTGTTGACTCCACTGCTACGGTGGACTGCGCAGACAAGTGGACTGCTTCAAATTGAGCTTAGGGCAGAGTGCTTTATTTGCATTGGTCCTTCTGGTGACCCCTTTCCATTGCTGTTTTGCATGCCCTGAATGATGTGGTATATTTGCAAAAGATTTTCACATCCATTCCTACAGTACAACTGAGTACCACAAGATGGCGATATATGTCTGAAAGAAGTAACAGAACCGCATAAACGTGAGGTCAGTATTATTGTGACTCCATTTTCATCCAGCGTATGCACTACTCTATACGGCAATCACCTGCAATCAATTTAAAATTGTCAGTAATATAAGGATAATAATAGCAGTAAATTACAGCAGACTAGTCAGACTGAATGTGTTTCAAAGGACTCTACCTATGTTTTGTATTCAAAAACTCCATCGAAGACATGCACAGACTCAAAAGCAATATTAAGGAGCACCTGCATCCAAGACAAATCTGTTATGCAGGCTGTGGAATATATCATAACCGTGTTTAGACAGAAACACATGGATTGTGATATACATATCATATAACATTTCCATTAACTGTCTTTATGTTCCGTGCAGCTCCACAGCTGATCTGCCCTACGCTGCCTTGAACCACCAAGGCTGTCTGTCCCAGTGGCCTGTCTGTCCATCCAAGTGTCCTTTCAGGGAATAGTTATAGCTTGGTCTGAAACCACATCTTTCTGGCTATTCTCCCCTCCATGAGTATCACCTTCCCTGTGTTCTATCAAGATAACGGCTAGCAGGTTGGGCTTGGGTGAGGGAGAGAATAAAAAGGCACATATGTTATATAAATACCTACAGACAGAACATTTCTGGCCTAAACAATGTAGTACTCCTTCAGCTCACCGTCGAACAGTGACGTCCCCTCTGTGAATTTAGTCTGCCCAAGCTGATGTGCATGGCACGGCCGAGGTCATATCTTCAGACTTACAGTCGCGGGGAGGAGGAACCAATCCCCAAATCTGTCTACGTTTCATTTGCTCAGTGACCGGCCAGAGGCTTAGAGGATCACTCCTTTTAATACGTCTTTAGATACTGACTCGCTGCAGGAAGCCGGTCTTGATTTAATCTTAATTTTTTCTCTCAAGAAAAAGCTAAATCCCTCTGTTGTCATCCCGTGTGTGTGTGTGTGTGTGTGTGTGTGTGCGCCCGTGCTTGTGTGTGTGTGTGTGTGTTTGTATGTGTGTGTTAGAGATCTGATCTGATGTGGATGCAGTATTTTAAACTGGTGACAGCAGGCTTCTGATTGACAGCCCCAGAGTTGAGAATTATGGGTAATGATTTTGTTGGAATCATTTAGTCAGTAAATGTTTGCTGAATATTGCCTAACGGTTACTATCTCAGATAATCCAGTACCATTTCCACATCTGTGTATATCCACATGTACTTTAACCTTGTATTAGACCTGGTTTTTAATGGATGTGTATTTGAGGTTTGCATGAGAAATGCGTTGAGAGGTTTCTTTCCCGTTCAAATTATATCTTATATTTATATAAATGTGTCTGTGTATTCATGTATTTGCTAATTGTCTTCATGCCAGTACTTCCCAGAATTCATTCTAATATTCAGTTATTTGAAAAAAAAACATTTACATGCTGAGGAGTGTTGCAGTGACTAAGTAATTGAAATAACCCTGTTAAATACCCTCATTTGTCTACTGTACAACGTAGCTTTGATAACACCTGACACACTCTCATTTGATATCAACCTACACATTATCAATGAACAAAAACAAAGCTCTTCAATCAGAGCCCACCTCTACCTAATGGTCCACCCTCTCCTGCCCAGGAGCCGCCGCCTGAGCCCGCGGCGCCCCCTCCTGTCCCGCCTCCCTTGCCTGTTCCACCGGCCCCGCCTCGTCTGCCTGTTTCCGGCATGGGTTGGTGGGGGTATGGCTTTCTCCCGCCCGCCCTCCCTCGAGGTTTTGTTTCTGCCCCGTCTGGAAGACGGGGGTTTGGGGTGCGTACTGTGACGGTGAGGTGACGGCCAGCTCCATCCTTTCTGTTAACATATTTGGCACTCCTTTAATGCAACCCCAATACTATTTACTTTTCTGAAGATATTTGTATAAATCAAGTATAAGTCAACAATGTTAATAGCTGGTTTTGATTAGCTGATTGCCTTCCTGAAATCATCTATTGTTTTTATTAACGTCTCCAAAATCGGATAAACTTGTGGATACTATTTGCTATGGATATGCACCCACACCGATAAGTAAGTTTGATGTTGTTTTGCAAGACAATTTTAAATCGCTTTGCACTAAAACCTGATGTATTCAGGATCAATTAACATGTAAAGTGAGGGGGGGGAAAGTATTTGATCCCCTGCTGAGTTTGCCCACTGAGAAAGAAATTATATACAGTAAATAATAAAATTTTAATTGTACGTTAATTTGAACAATGAGAGACAGAATAACAACAAAAAATCCAGAACAACACACGTAGAAACATTTATAAATTGATTAGCATTTTAATGGCTGAAATAAGTATTCAACAAAAATGACTTAGTACTTGGTGCCTTGTTGGCAATCACAGAAGTCAGCCGTTTCTTGTAGTTGGGCACACATCTCAGTAGGGATTTTCTCCCATTCCTCTTTGCAGATCTTCTCTAAGTCATTAAGATTCATCTCCCTCCACAGATTTTCTATGGGATAAATGTATGGAGAATGGCAAGGCCACTCCAGGACTTTAATGTGCATCTTCTTGAGCAACTCTTTTGTTGCCTTAGCTGTGTGTTTTGGGTCATTGTCATGATGGAATACTCATCCACAACCCAATGCCCTGGCTGAGGGAAGGAGGTATTCACCCACATGGCGCCGTCCATCATCCCTTTGATGTGGTGAAGTTGTCCAGTCCCCTTAGCAGAAAGACACCCCAAAGCATTTTGTTTCCACCTCCATGTTTGACAGTGGGGATGGTATTCTTGGGGTCATAGGCACCATTCCTCCTCCTCCAAACACAGTGAGTTGAGTTGATGCCATAGTGCTCGATTTTGATCTCATCTGACCACAACACTTTCATCCAGTTCTCTAAATAATTCGGATGTTCATTCAGTCCTTTACGTAGTGTGTTACCAATAGTTTTCTTGGTGACTATGGTTCTAGCTGCCTTGAGATCATTGACAAGATCCTCCCATATAGTTCTGGGCTGATTCCTCACAGTTCTCATGATCATTGCAACTCCACGAGGTGAGATCTTGCATGGAGCCCCAGTCCTTGGGAGTCTGTGAGTTCTTTTGTATTTCTTACATTTACATATAATCGCACAAACTGTTGTCACCTTCTCACCAAGATGCTTTGCGGTGGTCTTGTAGCCCATTCCAGCCTTGTTTACGTCTACAATTTTGTCCCTGACATTTTGGCCATGGTGGAGAGTTTTGAATCTGATTGTTTACTTCTGTTGACAGGTGTCTATTATACAGGTATCAAGATGAGATAAGGAGCACTCTCTTTAAGAGTATGGTCCCAGCCATTGACAAGATCCTCCCGTGTAGTTCTGGGCAGATTCCTCACTGTTCTTATGATCATTGCAACTCCATGAGGTGAGATCTTGCATGAAGCCCCAGACCGAGGGAGATGGACAGTTTCTTCCATTTGCGAATAATTGCACCAACTGTTGTCACCTCACCAAGCTGCTTGGCGATTTTGTAGGTCTACAATCTTATCCCTGACATCCTTGTACAGCTCTTTGGTCTTGACCATTGTGGAGAGTTTGGAATCTGATTGATTGCTTCTGTGGACAGGTGTCTTTTGTACATGTAACAAACTGAGAGTAGGAGCACTCCTTTGAAAATCCTTTTTTAGATTTTTCTGTTGTTAATCTGTCTCTATTTGTTCAAAATAAATCTACCATGAAAATTATAGACTGATAAATTCTTTGTCAGTGGGCAAACAAAATCAGCAGGGGATCAAATACTTTTTTCCCTCACTGTAACAACGCACCTTACACCACAGCTATTAAAAGTACTCATGTACATACGAAGGGACAACAATAGTGACACATGTCATTTATGTTAATTTTTAAGCCGTATATTGATCATATAGTGATTTAAAATATGCTTTTTATTGCGGTTAATTCTATCACATGTGGAGGCATTGAGGCGTGTAATGTGCTGAGAAACACAGCAAGCTCCCGGTAAAATGAACAAATCTCTCTGCCACGGCCGCTCAGTCAATTTTTTGGGGGACTGGTTATAAGCATACTTCATTCATACTTCTCCTTATCTTTTATCTTTTACTTCCGCTGACCTTTAATGAGCATGTTCAATCAGTGATGCATTATAACCACAAAAACCGTGCCCTTGGCCTGAAAGTGTTGTATTGCATAACATAACTATTACAGCAACGTCAACTCCCTAACTTGTTTTAATATATTTTTTTTATTAAATTTTTTCTCTTCAGGAACCTTGTGACTTGAACTTTCTTGTGAATAAGTAGCCAAGGCAAAACAAAGAATCTCGGACTGCTGCACTGAAATGAGACTCTTTATAACATTTAGACACTATATCATTGTTTAAAACCTCTAAAATGGCATTCCTTGTGTGTGTCCTCACTGTATTGTTTGATATATAATGGTTTTACTAAATCCAATGAGATTATAATTACCCAAGTATTTAACCAATACACTCAAGTTTACATGAGTGTTACATCTCTCAAATGCTTATTTAGACTCCAAGCATATTAAAAACAACGTGTGTGTATATACAGTAATGATGTCAGTCAAATAACTCATGAAATGCTGCTGATATTTTTTTTTCTGTTGCGTATATAACTAGTAGTCTATATGTAAATGGCCTGAACGTTCAGTAGACTTGCTGAAATATCACCATATCACAAAGTTTTTCTTCCAGCTTTTATGTTTACATATTTCAGAGGAGTGCTTACTTTTCCTCACTGCGACTTGAGTATTCAGTAGTATATTACTAACACTAAATAACGACAGTGTATGGTTCAGTACTATAATGTATGTTTGAGCCACGTATTTGACATTTCTATTTCTGTATGACATGGATGTAAATGTTTGAGCAGACCAGTATTCCCATTCCACAAAAAAATTACTCCTACAGTCCAAAGTCTACTTGGATTGAGAAATGTTCGGATGTTGGTTGAAGAGTGGATAATGTGATCTAATTCAGTAAGCTACCATCATGAATAGCGTGGTAATACATCAAAAGCTTATTCTTCAATTTTTTTATGAGGGCAATTTGCTGCGGTGCTACAACAGCATACAGTAGCATTGATTTGGACTTACCACCATTAGAGAAGCATTCATTCATTCTGTGTGTTTGTGGGTGATTATAAACATAGACCATGTTTCCAAACCACCGTATTAAAGATGTTTGAACTCAGTGAACAGCGCTATTTCCTAACATGACTACAATGCCATATTGCTCTGGTAACATGTTCAGAGCAAATAGAGCGTAGCTCCCGTTTCTCTGATTTAAACAAACAAAAAATGCCTATGTCCTTTGTGTTATTTTACCTGTATGACATAATCACATCTGCTTACTTCATTCGTACCTTTCCCATTAACATTAATGTTTACCATTGAGACCCTGTTTGTGTCTCTCGTTGTTTTCTCCCATTCCGACCAAAATTGAATGTCTTGGATCAGGATTTCCTGGAATTGTGTTTATACAAAACACAAGAGACCTGCAGAGGAGCTTAAAAAGACATATCGTGGGATTTGTCTTATCAAAGGGAAAATGACAGGTACAGAAATGAATACACCTAATAGATGGTTTTCAGAGTTCAAGATCTTTATTCAAGAAATGCTGCCCCAACAGTAGGATCAATTTTTTCAAATGTTTTATGACTAAAAGGAAATGGATTTCTTAATCCCCTTGTGTGTCTGTTTGTGTGAGTGTGTTTGGTCCTCAAAGGCGGCCGTGGTCTACATGAATATACAATAAGAGCATTGGTGCATTTGTTTAAAGGTGCACATACTGTAGGGAGCAAGGGCTTGTTTTATATTTCTGCAGTGGTGTGAGGGAAGGTGTGTTGAACAGGAACTGAGCAGTCTTTTCTTTAGATAATCCATTGCCATTTGCTCTGTGCTTTGGTACAGATTTATGTTGTGCTACAAGGCCATGCTCTATCATCCAAGCAAACGGAATGTTTTTGCTGTGAAAGCTCTTAGTTGGTTATGAGGAAAGCCTGGCTCTAGTACTGTATTTCCAGTGGTGACAACAGGATTGGGCAGGTATTGTTTAAATCTGACCATACAATAGTGACGTTATGACATGGTCATTTTTGGATTCAACCCATCAGGTCAGAGTCATGAAAGCGGGGTAGACAGACACAATGTTTGTTAACAGTGACTGTTACCGGAGGCAGAGCTTACCATTAAAGAACTCAGACAGGTGCCCAGAGATCCTTAAAAAGTATTTCCAGATTCATTTCCTACATCCATATTCCCAGTCCAATCAGTAAAACAGTTGTTTATGCTAGAGTGGTGGAAACTGTAACCGCTACAGTCCCGAATTTTCAATGCTTATAACTCCACATTGCTCGGGTTCTTGTGCAATGTGGAGTTATACTTACTAATACATGTGGCTCAATGTTAGGGCCTGAGATTATGTCATACAGTAGTGTCCCTTAAAGTCTGTGTTAATGGCCGTGATTAACATTGTGGCCGGGGCTGCTAAAGCAATACTGTCCATAAATAAGGCTTCCTGACTTTCCTGAAGGATTGTCGTGTATGATGTTGTACTGGAGACCATAATGTATAAACATTATAAAATTCAGAGTGGAATTGTCATCATTGAAATTAAGTCGGTTTTGTATTTTATTAATTTAGCGTTCTCATCTAGAGCAACTTTGTGGAGCAATTACTGTTAACAGTTTCACTCAAGGACAGAGCCACACATTTTAATGCATAAGTGTTTACTCAGACAAGACAGGCCCTTTGTGAAGACTTTGGGGATGTAATTTCATGCAGTGCAGCTTCTGTGACTGATGGTGGCCTCACCTGCTGAGCCAGACAGTTCAAAGTTGTGTATTGGAGCCCATTACAGAGTATTTCTTCATAATGTCTTTCTCTGTTGGCAACATCCCAATATATATTATCCTCTCTGAAATGGAGAACATGTGAACAAACCTTAGGTACTCTTGGTCTTTCCTTGGCCTTGGAGGGACGGCGGATGGAATTGAAGACATGCCAATGCAGTGTAGATCTTTGGGAAAAGACCGTTTTCATTCTGTGGGGGTTGTGTGAGGGTTACAGGTTTTCTTTTTGGTGTTTTGTAGCCTAGATTTTTATGAACATTTGAACATTCAGGTAGAATCTCATTTTAGCAGCTGTGAATCTAGGTGGAATCTGGAGAGTGTGTTCCCTCCAGCATGTAAGGATTATGGTCCAATCTTTCTGGTGAAATCAAGATTAGAGAAAGGGACTGGATGTGCTTAAAAAGACATATCTCAACAATGACTGTCCTCAGTCTGATGCAAATGTCTGGCATGAAAGTGGTTATTAGTCATTCATTAAATATATTGTAATTGAGTAGAAAAACAGAGTAACATCATATTGATAGAAAACTCAAATTACAACTCCATTGCTTCATGTTGTAGAATAAGTTTAATTTAGAATTACTATATAGGATAAACACATCTAAATCTAAATACTCAGTATGTAAAATCCCAAACAAATGAACACAGAATGCAATGATGTATTTTAAGCCCTATATTTAATTGAAAAGAGTACAAAGACAACATATCAAATGTTGAACCAGAAAAATGAAAAAACATGCCCATTTTGAATTTGATGCCAGCATCGCATTTCAACAAAGTTGGGACAGGACATGTTTTCCAATGTGTTGCATCTCTTATTTTAATAAACACTCTGTAAGCATTTGGGAACTGAGGAGACCAATTGCTGCAGTTTTTAAAGTTAAATGTTTTCCAAATCTTACTTGATATAGGATTTCAACTGCTGAACAGTTTGGGGTCTCTTTCGTCATATTTTTTGTTGAATACACCAAATATTTTCTAAGAGTGACAGCACCCAGACTCCTTTACAACGGAGCCAAGCTGTTGAAATACGTGCAGAGGTTACGTACACCTGGTTTGGTGCCCTCACACATGTGAAAGTCACCCATGCCATGTGCACTAACCATCACTGATGCTGCCTTTTGAACTGTGCGCTGATAAGCCAGATGGTCCTTCATCTCTTTAGTCCGGAGGACACGGTGCCCATGATTCACAAAAGGTTTCACATTTTGATTTGTCAGACCTTCCACTTCGCCTTAGACCATTTTCAATGAGCTTGGGCCCAGAGAAGGCGACAAGATTTCTGGATCTTGTTTTACAGTCCCCTCCAAAAGTATTGGAACGGTAAGGCAAATTCCTTTGTTTTTGTTGTTCACTGATGATATTTGGGTTCAAGATCAAAAGATGAGTATGAGACAAGAGTTCAAAATTTCAGCTTTCATTTCCTGGTATTCACATCTGGATATGTTAAACAACTAAGGACAAACCAACCTTTGTTTGAACCCACCCATTTTTCAAGTGAGCAAAACTATTGGAACATAGGTGTTGCCTTTTAGGTTGATTGTTCAAGCAATTGAATAGCTCTGCATGACTAGTCTAAGTTTCCATCCTTGGTTTAAACATATAAAGACTGCATGTTTGTTAAAGAGGATAAACCAACATGAAGACCAGAGAGCTGTCTATGGAAGATAAGCAAGCCATTGTCAAGAAAAAAAGGAAAATCGACCAGAGCCATTTGACCAACATTGGGCATAGCAAGCACAAACATTTGGAATGTCCTGAAAAAGAAACTACTGGTGTACTGAGCAACAGACATCGAACAGGTTGGCCAAGGAAAAGAACAGTAGCTGATGACAGAAATATTGTGAGAGCTGTGAAGAAAACCCCCAAAACATCAGTAAGTGACATCACCAATGACCTCAACAGTGCAGGGTTGAAGGTATCACAATCCCCTGTTCGAAGAAGACTCAGACAGCAGAAATATAGAGGCCACACCACAAGATGCAAACCACTCATCAGCAGTAAGGCCAGATTAAAATTTGCAAAGTACAGAGATGAGCCGCAAAAGTTCTGGAACACAATCTTATGGACTGATGAGACCAAGATTCATCTCTACCAAAGTGATGGAAAGGAACTTCTTATGATCTGAAGCATACAAGCTCATCTGTGAAGCATGGTGGAGGTAATGTCATGGCTTGGGTGTGCATGGCTGCTTCTGGAACAGGCTCAAATATTTATTGATGACATTTCTGATAATGGTAGCAGCAGAATGAATTCAGAAGTGTACAGAAACATTGTCTGCCAATTTACAGAGAAATGCATTGAATTTAATCGGGAGGATGTTTATCACGCAGCAGGACAGTGACCTAAAGCACACTGCCATCAAATCAAAGGACTTCATCAGGGGAAAAAAGTGGAAGGTTTTAGACTGGCTAAGTCAATCACCTAACCTTAACCCAATAGAGCGTGCATTTCATCTCCTTAACAGGAGACTGAAGGGAGAAACACCCCAAAACCAACAAGAACTGAAAGAAGCTGTAGTAAAAGCCTGGAATAGCATCACAAATGAAGAATGCAACAGTTTAGTGATGTCGATGGGTCGCAGGCTTGAGGCAGTTATTACAAGCAAGGGTTATACCACCAAATATTAAATGTTATTTACGTTAAGATTATTTGTACCTTCACTTTTGCTCACCTAAAACGGCTGTGGTCTAATACAATTAGTGATATGTCCTGAGTTGTTTAACACATCTAGATTTTAATACCAGGAAATTAATGCTGAAATTCTTAACTGTTGTCTCATACTCATCTTTTGATCTTGAACCCAAATGTCTTCAGTGACCAATAAAAACGAAGGAATTTGCCTCACCGGGGACTGTGTATGGTTTCTTCTTTGCATGGTAGAGATTTAACTTGCATTTGTGGATGCAGCAAGATGTACTGTGTTCACAGACAATGATTTTCAGAAGTGTTCCTGAGCCCATGCAGTGGTTTCCATTACAGAATCTTATAGTTTCCACTACAGAGTCTGTATTTAATGCAGTGCCGCATGAGGGCCCAAAGATCACGGCCATCCAATGGGCCATTCCACCGAATCAGTGCAATTTGCATGTCACTTTTCAACATTTAACTTCATTCCTTATCTTTTTTCAACACTGTATCTAATAACACACGTTTAACTACTCAAAATGTGTTCTGGTCAATCTCTGGCAATTGTATTTATTTTTTTACACGATTTCTTAGAAGACATGTTTCTCAGTCCTGTTGCCAAAACTTACTTTTTAAATAAACTTTTTAAATATCAATTATAAGTCATGCCAACTAGTTTAATTGTTTTTACCGAAATAATTTATTACATGTTAAAAAAATATGTATTAATATCTACAAAGTCACAACATATCCAAGCCGGAGACCCCGACCTCAATATTTTTTTCAATAAATCATGTGCCTTATCATACAGTTGTTTAAACCATATATTCAATAGAAAATACAACGTCTCTGGGACAGAGACAACACATGACTGGAAAGGATGTGTAATGCTAATAAACTAAACCTGGTGGAATATCACAAATCTAAGTAGGTCAATTTGTAACTAGTCAGTGACATGATTGGATATAATAACATCATTCCTGAGTGGAGGGTCTGTCAGAAATAAAGATTGGGAGGTGTTCACCACTCTGGGATAGACTGTGCAGGAAAAAAGTGCAACAATTTAAGGATAATGTTTCTCAAAGTAAAATTTAAAAGGGTTTGGGGGATCTCATAATCTACGGTACATAATATCATTGAAGGATTCAGAAAATACGGAGAAAGCTCTGTATGCAAGGGACACGGCTAAAAACCAATATTGGGGCCATTGTGTCGAATCGGTTTCTTTTCCATCCCCAGGCCAGTGCATGCATAAATATGCATGAAAAGTGTCTATTTAACATAGATTATCACGCAAAGTGTCCTGCACATTGTCCTAATTGCAATTTGATGATACATCTTTGTAAATCCTTAATAAAAACAACCCAGAACACTGATAAAATAGGATTTTTGCCCATCCCCACTCTCTAACATATATTTTTTGTATTCTTTTGTGACTCTATTTCTGATTTAGACATAAAAATCATTTTCTCAGTAGAAATTCATATGCTACAAAAAAGAAAATTGTCATGTCCCCAGGATTGCACTCAGTCCTGTTACCCTGACACATTCACCCTCATAAAAACATTTCACAATTCACATAAGCAACAGAAAGTAACATCATTTGAGTCTCCCAAAGGCCATGGGAAGACCAAAAGTTAGTTCTCACACTGTTCTCTATTTTTTTATTATATTGTATGTGTGACTGAGAATGTCAATCTCAACATTCAGTCCAGTTATATAAGTTATTTCTTAGATGTTATTATGTGTTTATTAAGAAGATAGCTTTGGTAAACCACATGAAGGTGCTAAGTTTTCTCATTATACTATCATTGATGCCATGTGGCTACATTTCACGTATTTGTGAATGTTATGCTAAAATCTCAGTCTTGTTACTTTCAGTCCTGTTACTCATATGACGAGTAACAGGACTGAATAAAAGCAACAGGAGTAAGAAGTTTGAATGAATTAGCCATTTTAAAAGGGTCTGGTATAAACACTACTGTTTAAGTTTCGGGTCCCTTCATTTTCAAAATATTTTTTGGGTCCATTAAAATAACATCACATTGATCAGCAATACACTGTAGACATTGTAATGAGGTAAATGACTATTTTAGCAGCAAATGGCAGATTTTTAATGGAATATCTGCACAGGCGGAAAGAGACCCATTATCAGCAATCATCACTCCTGTGTTCCAATTCTAGTAATTTAAATCATTTTAAGGCTAATTGATAATTAGAAAACCCTCTTGCCGTTATGTTAGCACAAATGAAAACTGTTGTGCTGTTTAAAGATCTAACATGACATTAGAGTAGCTGTGCATCTGGAGCATCAATTTCAAAGTCTAAGTATTTAAATTTTTCAGATGAACCAAATAACAGAGTGTCAGTCTGAACAATGAATCTCTTGTGACATTGCATGCCATAGCTACGCATTTGGCAGCACGAAATATATAAAAAATTGCAAAAATATACATAACAATAAAAACTAGCAGCAATTCCATAGAAGGTAGAAATAGGAATATGGACAGTATAAAAAGGAATCTAACATATTATAAGTGTAGTAGTGGCTCTTAATAGATTTGTGTTGTAGTGCCTACTAGTGTGGTAGTGCCTATTAAATCAAATGTGCTAATGTACATGAATGTACATAGAAAATGACCTGAACATATGAAGTTTTCATGTGATCAATAGAACAATGTTAGAGGAATATACTGTTTATGAGTCTGGAAGTACATGCCCTGATGCTCCGGTAGCGTCTACAAAATGGCAGCAGTGTGAAGAGACCATAACCTGGATGGCTGTAGTCTTTTATGATGTTCCGTGCTTTCCTAAAGCATCATGTTTGGTAGATGACCTACACGAAAGGAAGATGGCAGCCGACGATGCGCTCCACTGACTTGTGATCAGCAGCAGAGCATCTGCCATACCAGGCAGTAACACAGCCTGTGAGGAAGCTCTCAATGGTGCACCTGCAAAAGTTGATGAGTTTTCACAGACATGCCAAACTTCTTAAATTTACTCAGGAAGTATAGACACTTTTGGGCAGTTTTTACTGCAGACCAGTTGAGGTCATCTTTGATAAACACACTGAGGAACATGAAGTCGGAGACTCTCAACTCCTTTGATGTGTATGTGGGCTTGATCCCCCCTCTGCTGCTAACTGAAGTGCACGATCATCTCCTTAGGCTTGCAGACTTTGAGAGAGAGGTTGTTGTCCTAGCACCATGTTGCCAAGTCACCTGTATTTGGTCTCATAATTGTTGGAGATGAGACCCAGGATGGCGGTGTCGGTCGCAAACTCAAGGATGACATTGGTGCTGTGTGTGGCCACAGTCATGCGTGTACATGTAACATAGGAAGAGACATATCACACAGCCTTCAGATGCTCAGGGTCAGTGCAGTGGACTTGAGGTCTGCTTGTCAGGAAGTCCAGGATCCAGTTTCAAAGGGAGGTGTTAATACCCAAGACCCTGAGCTTGAGAATGAGCAATAGGTTGGATTACAGGCTCAATATGGCCAGAAATATGGCCAAATACCTTTCTTCTAAAACTCATAGTCTAGAGTATTCTCTGAAAAATAGAGGCTATTTCATGTGAGAAATTGCCAAGAAAATTAAGTTCTCATAAAATGTGTACTACTCCCTTCAAAGAACAGGACAAACTGGTTCTAAGCAGAATAGAAACAGGAGTGGGAGGCCCTGATACACAAAAGTACAAGCGGATACATACGTTGAGAGTGTCTATTTTGTGAAACAGTTACCTGACAGTTCCTTAACTGGCAGCTTCATTCATCAATCACTCAAATGTATTTATAACGCCCTTTTTTACATCAGCAGTTGTCACAAAGTGATTTTGCAAAACACCCAGCCAGATACCCAAACAGCAAGCAACAACAGTGTTGAAGAAAAACTCCCTAAGAGGGGTCAAAATTTAGGAAGAAAGCCAGAGAGGAACCAGGCTTGGAGGGGCGACCAGTCCTCTTCTGGCTGTGCCAGGTGAACATTTTAAGAGCACAAGTTGTAATGATAAATAAATGTGGGCTGTGTCCAGATTCTTTAAAATCTAATTCATGACCAGATGGACATGGACAAGGACAAGGACAGATGGACAACCTGGTACATTATATAGTACCCACAAAACACGTCAACAGGGCAGAGGCAAAACTGTAATGCTGGACTTTTTCTGGAGCTGGAGTTACCAAGAAAAAATCACATCTCAGACTGGGCAATAAAATGCTAAGATTAAGATGGACAAAGAAAGAAAGACACAGGACTGAGGAAGATTGGAAACTTATGGATAGAAGAATCAAGGGTTTGAGGAGTTCAGATCACAAGGAACAACATTCTTGAGACACAGAACAAATGAAAAGATGCTGGAGGAGTGCTCAATGCCATCTGTCAAGCATGGTGGAGGCAATGTGATGGTCTGGGGGTGCATTGGTGGTAGTAAAGTAGGAGTTTTGTACAGGGTAAAAAAGATCTTGAAGAGGGATTTTGCAACGCCATAACATAACCTGTGGACGTCACTTGGTTAGAGGCAATTTCCTCCTACAAAATAACAATGACTCAAAGCACAGCTCCAAGCAATGCAACAACTATTTAGGGAAGAGGCAGTCACACAGATATACACACACATGCACACACATATGTTACAGCTTTTATTTAGCAATATGGACTATTTTTGCCAAATATAATGACCTATGTTTTATCTTAGTTTTCTTGAAAGAAGTTGTGATATCAAGGTATTCTCACATACACAAGCACTCATTCCTGTTACCTAATGTTCATTTCTGTTACTTAATTGTTTTTTATGAAAAATTATTAACAACTTATTTTTCAATAATGTTTGGTCCATCATTAATATGATTTGGACATCATTGCCTTCTGTTTTCATTTCCATTTTACGCAGCGTCCCAACTACTTTGGAAACAGGGTTGTAGATATTCACAGTAACTGAAGCAATGTAACATCTCCAATTTGCTTTGCATAAAATGAATTGTCTCCACGGCAAACCTCAGTGATACCCAGACAGAGGGGACTGCACAGTTCAGCAGACAAATCCAAACAGAGTGGCTACGCATTCTCACCAATCAGGGCGGAAAATCGGAGACAAGGGCCTAGCCCTGGACTTCCAGTGCTCGACTGGTGCGCCTCCTCTGACTTGGAAGCCTTTCAAAGTGCCCACACGGATCAGACAAAACAATCCCCATTGTAACATATCATAGGAAACAAATGTAATCTCTTTAAAATGTGTAATTACTCATACGAGAGGGAGGGCGTAATGAGGTAATTACTGTTTTTCATTGTGCCGCATCGCAGGTCCTCGCGCGCCGGGACAGTCCTAATGGAGAGGGCTCTGTGTATTCACAGTCCCTGGCAGCCCATAACCACCCCTACAACTCAGGCTCAGAGTAGGGTGGACAGCTTGAAGGGGAGAGAGGAAAAGAGGGGGAGAATGCAAGAGAGAGTGAAAGTGTGACCAAAAGGCAGACTGAGAGACAAACAGAAAGAATGGAGGATAGAAAGGAGGAGTAATGTAAGGGCCTACATTTACGTAATACATTACAAGTGTGCCTTAATGCCCATGAAGAAAACACACTGTAGCCGGTGGCTGCTAAAGTAAAAAGCCTCACTGACATTCATGATGGTGCATCGTGTATCATTTTGATCTGGAGAACAGAATGTATTCGTATTCAATGGAATTGTCACATTACCTACATTGGGACCACCACAAGTAGCTTGTCTTGTGGTAATCTGGTTTTAAATAATGGATCAGAATTACCGAATATTAGATGCCAGTAGGTTGTAATTTATTTACTGCCTGAGATTACACAAATTCTGCAGGTTCTGCAATTAATGGAGATGACAATCTTGTTGTGTTCATGCAGTGTATTCATTGAGTTCATTACTCCAAAACGTGAAATAACTATGTTTTCTTTGGTTTTCGATGAATGGGCGGCTTTACCTCTTAATGTAATAAGGGTTGAGCAATCTAATATCAGGGTCATCTGTTTCTGGCAAGTATAAAAGTATGATAGAGTCCTCCCAAAACACAAAAATCCATTATTTCCAAAAGTGTTCTCAAGTCATTTAGAGAGGGCCCTCCAGAAAATTTATTCTTGATTAGCAGTAATGTGGTTTGTCCAACAATGCTTCTAAGAGGATTGATGTTTAATTTTTACAGACAAATGTCAACATAACATGTAGGGTTCCTGTTTTAACAGAGTTCTCCTGTTTTAACACAAATTGTCTGTGGAATTTTTCTTGATGATAATTTTGCTAATTTAGCCCACAATAATCGGATTTATAAATGCAAAAGATGTCTTTGGAGAAATGAGACGTGACTACGATACGTTTTTGACGAGAGAGCTTTTTATTTTTCTTATAATAATATATACTCAGATGGTTGAGAAACCCGAAACTAACTAAAGCACATTCTCCTATTAATAGGCTTTACTATAGAATTCAATCTTCATTTTCAATTGTTAGCAACTCTGTAGTTATTTCCCTTTATTTCTTGTTTTGTGTGACAGAGAGGAAAACATCTGTGGATAGGGAACTTGGAGGGTCAGTTTTCTATAATTATAAGTGTGTGTGTGTGTGTATGTGATTAATCCAGATAATTGGAAATCTGGACCAGGTATGTGAGGTGACTATCACTGTCCTTTAAAGTGCATGTCTGCTAGCAAAGCACCACTCTTTGTAAGCAGACGTGGGCCTTGCTGTGCATAAATTAATTAGGTGCTATTTATATCTTCAAATGTTGATGCACTTCATGTTAGAATCCCAGTTGAAACAACATTTCAGTTGCATATTCATATAAAGTATTGTGTGTGAAAGATGTAAGTTGACCTGTCCTGGCTTAGACTAGATGCTGTCAGGGGTGTCATTAACCGGTCCGTTTGACGTAAATGTCAGTAGTACTGAAACCCGTGGGGTTAAAGGAACATGTTGGGTTTACAACACAAGATGATGTGGGTGTCTCAAGGTAGCCGGCCTTGAATAAGCATTTAGGAAGTCTGTAGCATGGATGACGTTCACAAAGCCTTCTTTTCCACCCATAGACTTAAACCTCACACGCTCACTGCCAAGAAAGGCCTCAGTAATACTCAGTATTTGTACTTCCGAAACCATCAGTGCTTCAAACCCCACTTGCAATTACAGCTGATCCACCTCTCCATTTTGTAATTATAGAAGAACTACAAAATTGAAATGGATAAACCAGACCTATACTTTTGGAATTTATTTTCTGCTCTTTTTTTCTAAGAACGATAATAGACAAAGTGTAACACGAATTACCTTCTTTTTCTTTTCATTTTTTTGACCTAATGAGCAGTACAGACTGGCCCCTGGGTTTTTGCTATAGAATATGGAAGTAATGTATGTGTTAGGGGGGCATCACACAGTCATCACACAGGCTCTTGGGTATGGTTAATGAACAACTGCTGTTTCCAATCAGACATAAATGACTTATTCTTGTTTAGAAATTCCCAGTGCACGTGTGCAGGTGCTGAGTCTGGGCAGTTATATTATGAAACTGGATCTCAGCAGAAGGCTACAGCTGAACCTTGCCAGGCGCTCACCAATCAATGCACAGCACAGCTCTCTGCCTTCTGTGGGCTTTGGGGTCAAGACACTTCATTCTGAAAACCTGTTGAACTTGGATGGGATTCCTGTCGTCATTCCACAGTGTAGGAGCTGGACTGCACGCAGACAGAACCCATCTTAGTTTCACAGAGCTACATTTCAAGCTCAGAGACAGGAGCTACAAATTCACTTGACTTATACACATATCAGCCATAACATGACAGGTGAAGTGAACAACACTGATAATCTTGTTATCATGGCGCCTGTCAGTGGGTGGAATACATTAGGCGGCAAGCGAACTTTCTGTCCGCAAAGTTGATGTGTTAGAAGCAGTAAAAATGGACAAGCATAAGGATCTGAGTGATTTTGACCAGGGCCGAATTGTGATGGCTAGATCCAAAACTGCAGCCTTTGTAGGGTGTCCTCGGTCGGCAGGGGTCAGTACCTATCAAAACTGGTCCATGGAAGGAAAAGCTGTGAACTGGCGACAGGGTCATGGGCAGCCAAAGCTCACTGTATGTGGGGAGCAAATGCTTGCTCGTGTGGTCCGACCCAACAGACAAGCTACTGTACTTCATATTGCTGAAAAACGTGATGCTGGTACTGATAGTAACGTGTCAGAACACATAGTGTATCACAGTTTGTTGAGTATTGGGCTACACTGCCACAGACCAGTCAGTGTGCCCATGCTGACCCCTGTCCACTGCCAAACGTGCCTAAAATGGGCCTTTGAGCATCAGAACTGGACCACGAAGCGATGGAACAAGGTGGTCTGGTCTGATGCATCACATTTCCTTTTACACCCCGTGGATGGCGTGTGTGCGTGTGCGTCAATAACCTGGAGAGCACATGGAACCAGGATGCATTATGGGAAGGAGACAAGCCTACAGATGTAGTTTGATGCTTTGGGAAATGTTCTGCTGGGAAACTTTGGGTTCTGCCGTTCATGTTGATGTTACTTTAACACATACCAGCTACCTGAGCATTGTTGCAGACCATGTGCACCCTTTCAGGGCAGAGGTATTTTCTGATGGCATTGGCCTTTTTCAGCAGGATAATGCACCCTGCCACAAAGCATGAATTGGAATTGATATGAATAAGAATGGTTTGAAGAAAACAACAAGTTCAAGATGTTGACTTGGCCTCCAAATTCCCTAGATCTCTATCCAATCGAGCATCTGTGGGATGTGCTGGACAAACAAGTTCGATCCATGGAGGCCCCACCTCGCAACTTACAGGACTTAAAGGATCTGCTGCTAACGTTTTGGTGCCAGATACCACAACACACCTTCAGAGGTCTAGTAGAGTCACCTCAATGGTTCAGCGCTGTTTTGGCAGCAAAAAGGGGACCAACTGTGGACCTACTGACCTAATGTTATGGCTGACCGGTGAATATATTATAATAATACATTTATTTATAAAAATGTTTTATCATAATTTTTCTACATGGTATTTTATCAGGTGCATGTCATAATGGTACTCTGTGCATGTAAATGTATCTCCTTGTGTGAGAGTAAGGTACAGTAAATAACTTTGCTGAACAAAAAAATGCTTGTCAAATGTCTTGCAAGTGACAAAAATCACTGGAAGGATAGCTCTAATATAATATAATATATTACAAGGTACTTTCACTTTCCTTCCACTATAGTGTTTTTACACAACGAGACAGAGGAAACAAGACAAATTGTGCCACATTTGACCACCATTTACATTAAGTTTGCGTTTTTATTGGCCTGTACTGACAGACCAATCAAGAGAGTGTTGTAGGTATGAGTCAAGGAATTCACCACCTTGGACTTACCAATATTGTGTGACAACATATAATTAATACAAAACATTTCCCTAATATCAGGGCAAAAAATATAATCTGGAAAATGTTCTCAAAGATTTACACTAAATATTAAACTGAAAATGATTGACTGCATACATTTGAATTCCCTTGGCTTTGACACACCGGAATGAGCTGCTGTAAAACCAGAAATTGTAAAATCCTGGCATTGATTTTGAAAATATGACTGATCATGCATAAAAACTGACTTCTCTTGAAGGATAGTGATCATATGAAGCCATTTATTATCACATAGTTGTTTGACTCCTTTTTAGATCATAATGATAATAGAAATCACCCAAATGGCCATGATCAAAAGTTGACATACCCTTGAATATTTGGCCTTGTTACAGACACACAAGGGAACACACACAGGTGGAAATGGCAATAAAAGAGAATTTCCCTCATCTGTGGCTTATTAAATTGCATTGACTGTCTGTGTAAATAGTCAATGAGTTTGTTAGCCCTCTTGTAGAGGCACTGAGCAGGGTAGATACACAACCATTGAGAGCAGAAAAGAACTGTCAAAATGGAATGGTAATGGAACTTTATAAATATGAAAAAGGATATTAAAGATATCCAAAGCCTTGCAAATGCCAGTCAGTAATTTTCAATAATTTATTAAGAAGTGGAAAATTCTGAGATTTCTTGATACCAAGTCAAGGTCAGGTAGACTAAGAAAGATTTCAGACAAAACTGCTCAGAATGTTCGAAATACAAAGAAAAACCCACAGGTAACCTCAGAAAAAATACAGGCTGCTCTGGACAAAGACAGTGTGGTTGTTTCAAGGAGCGCAATAGTAAACACCATCAAGTGAAAACCAAGACTGGAGCAAATTAATCTTAGTTATGACCAAGATCGAAGCAGGCGTGAGACTGAGACGAGACAATGGGGAAAGTGTGTGTAAGTCAAGACCAAGATCTGGAAAAATTTAGTTCATTTAAAAAATGGGAAAGGAAATGTTTGCACAAAGTCCCACAATATCTATCTTCTTTATTAGCACATGCAGTGTAAGCAGTTCCCACCAGACACAGCAATTGAATTGGCTAAACCTAGTTGTCCTTCAGTTTCCAGTGATTTAGGGAAGTCTGAGCATGATTGAAATGTCTAGGCAACATTTCTTACAGCATCTCTTCCTTGGCAATACCTTGTCTTTCTCCTCCATCCCCTCACCTCTGTTTTTTTGGTTTCTGTTCCTGTTTCTTTTGCCTTACCAAAGTTAATCTTTGTTTGGCTGTACAATTTCCATTTTCCTCTGTTAGTCAAAAAACTAAGCTAAAGGTTAACCATTATTTTTTCAAACTGTGCCATTCTAACTTTGTAATTCAATAATATACAATCAACAGTTGATTTTGTGGATTTTGTAATGTAAATGTAAATGTAAGTATTTATGACCATTGTCAACTCTACCTAGGTTTGTGTAGCTTGGATATTAACCGGAGTCCTAATTCATTGCATTGATAAAATGGCAAGGCAAGAATGTTTTCAATGACCCCATGTTGGGTTTTAGTAAAATGATAGCTACACACTCTATAAATATATTTAATAGTAGGTAAATGCAAAACTGACTGATTGCAATTCAAAAAGATCAAGGTGATTCTCAGCTAGGTTAAAACGTATGCACATTCGTTTACATTCACTTGAGTTCAATAAACAATTATCCTGGAGTATCATTAAGATGTTACATGTTTTTATACATGTCAATAAAGATGTTAAAAGCAGCTTTTACAGAAGCCAGAATATCTCTTTGAAACATTTAAGCTATCTTAATTATACAGTACATATACAGTAGCTATACTCATGGTTTCCACAAAAAATCATTAAAAGACCAAATATTTCAAACATCATATAGGTAAAAATGTTCCTAAATATTTCTGCAAAAATGTGTGCCAGCCTAGGAAGGTAACAGCTTGAGAGAGAGATTTTTTTCTAATTTACAATAAAAAAATCATTCCTTGGCTTAAGTATTCTTCAATTCATTGAATTCATGTTTTATTACTGAAAGGCCTGTTACAGTATATTTGATCCCTAGTGATGCTGGGGACTGGAAACAATTCATTCCATGATCAAACTTGAAAGGCCTGAAAAGCTTGAAGTCCTGTCTCTGTTGTGTATATTCAGGGCATATATAATGTGACTATATAACATTATATTTACTCTGACTATTCACTTAGTCACACTATATTTACACTGACTATTAGTTGCACTATATTTACACTGACTATTAACTAAATCACTATATTTACACTGACTATTAACCAAGTAATTATATTTACACTGACTACGATTTTAGTCACCCTATATTTACACTATTAGTTGCACTATAGTTACACTGACTACTAACTTCGATCAGGGCATTCTACCATTTAGGTCACTTCATCAATAAGGCCCTGTTGTTCTCTGCATCACTCTTTTCCTGTTTGTGTTTCATTTAAAGGGACAGTGTGGAAAACCCTGGTATCCATTCATTTATCTGATGCAATGTGTGTACACAAATGGCAAAGTGTAAGAGCGATGAATCTTTTGCAAGAAGCAGGATTACATTTTTTTTACTTTTCCCAATACAAACACTTAGTACAGTCCAAAAAGTAAAAAGCCAAAACATCAACTACACAATAATCCAATGTGGTGCCCTCTTGACCTAGGGTCAGCAGTTCATCTCCCTCCATTGTACATCCCCAGAGTCCAAAGACAAGGGCAGCTTTCCAGGCACTGACCCCAGACAATATGTGCAGGATCGGCAAGCACTGACAGCGTAAGGGGCCCCGACATTGGAAATCAAGCAAAGAAAGCGGTAATGGGCAGGGATGGAGATGAGGTCAATGAACTTTACACGTCATAGCTGGACTGTGATACTGACCATCAAAAGCTTTTCAGATGTCACTTGAAAATGTAATTACCTGAACTTGGCCTCATGTAATGTCCTCTCTCTTCATTAAAGTTACACAAGTTGTCTTAACATGCCTTATTCATCTCTGGGCTAGACACAATGGCCGATGTGACAATTTTTTGTTATTCTTTTTTTTTTGTGTTCTACCTCTTTGGATTTCAAATGATACAGTTACTCTGGGGTTAAATACTGTATTTAAAACCACATCTCATGAATCATTTAGAAATTACAGCACATTTTGGACATAGTCCCCCATGTAAGAGTGCCAGAAGTATTTTGACAATTGGCTTCATATCTGTTTCTCATTAGTCAGATTTGTTTGTTTGCATCGTTAGCCTAGTTTTGATTCTCTGCTTTGCATTTGTGGTCTGTTGCTAGTGTATGAAAAAGGGACAAAAGAAATGTCAATGCAATTCAAGCTGGCTATCATGATACATAAATCGGAATAAATCAATCAGAGACACAGCCAAAACATAAGGTGTGCCAAAATCAACTGTTTGGTACATTAACGAGGACTGGCTCACTTGTCTTCATTGATTAAATAACTGCTGATGGCAGCAGTAGGATTCATTCTGAAGTGTACAGAAACATCTGGTCTGTTAAGATACATCACAGTTCACACAAAGCAAAAACACATTACACTTGTTTCATGTACATATGACTAGTTAGTTATAGGCTGTTTTGCTGCTGTCATAACCCACAGCATTTGTTGCACAAAACAACTTTTGGTTAGTCTTATATAGGTTGTAAGTTATACTTTTGATTATGGTCTTAAGAAACCAAGCTGATACAAGACAGGAAAATGACACATTATTGACTATCAGTTTGAAAATAAACCCAGAGAACTGGGTTTAGCAGATTGGAATTGCCAACAAAATGTCCATTTCACACTGTCGCCTTCTTAAGGCCAGACAGAAATAGAACCCTGGATGCTCCGCTGTTCAGTCTTCAATGTCTTCAGCAATTTAACATTATTACTTAGGCTTTCTACCCATTTTGTGGTGAATTTTATAAACAAGGAATACATATTTATAAATACATCAAAAGCAATCACTCTACCCTCAGTCAGGGAAAGCATACATTGGGAATTGACTGTCTCCAACATCGGGGATGAGACCAATTTCTTGAACAGGGAAGCTAAAAATACAACATGCCGACGTCTTCCACTTTGCCGTCTGCTTGCTTTGGAAGGTTGTGTTTTTCCTCTCCTGATTTATTTTTACAGGAGATGTTTACCCAGGAACATTGGGTGAGCTGTAATTTGGGCCTCCCCGAACGGCTTCGGAGAGAGAAAAGGCTGTGGCCACTGACCGCAAGGATCCTGCTGTCCTGCTGATAGAACGTGTTGCGTGCCGGGTGCCTCACTGTCCAGTATCCCGGCTCCAGGAGGGCCTGAGCTCTGTCACGTCCCTAGGGCACCGGGTACTTCCCTGGGCGGCGGGTGCTGTGGGTCCAGAGGGCTGTGCCATGTGGCACAGATGGCTCCCTCATGGGTGAGAGCTGCATGTTGGCACATCGTTGCGGAGAATAACCCAGTCTGGATCTCACACCCCTCATTATTCAATTTGCTCTGAAGTGACTCACTCAGGGATACACGCTTTGTCCCTTTTCTCTCTTTCACTCTCTCTCTCTACAATGGGCCCACTCGGTTTAGCTTGTTTGTTCACACACGTTTAATTATGTTACCAGTTATTCATTTTTCAGTTAAGATTTTTTCCATGATCATAACCCACGCTTCCATTAACTAACATTGTAACATTCCATATGGGTAAATAAGAGGCTTTTACAATCTGGGAATGACATCACAATTAATGCAACTCACATGTTCAGTCTGTTCAATCAATTAAACCAGTGGTCATTAGGTTAGTAATACACACTGACAAGGAGATGCTTGTCATAAACATTTGATACCTGTTCATCTGTCTACTCTAATAAACATTTTATATAAAAAAGTTGGCTTCTCTTGATTCTTCTGCTAGATTTACTATAAACGAACGTGTCTTATCATATATTTGTATTTTATGTTAGACTCATCTGAACCATCCAAAACATGCCTGAATATCTATTCTAAAAGTGTAACCACTGAGCAAAACAACTTGAATGATGTGTTTTACCATATTCTCAACCAGAACAATGTTTTTTAAAGAATTGTGGTAATAGGGTAGAGTCCTCTAGCCTTATCGGAGTTCTAGGAATGTATGAGAAAGATAAACTCTTGTTAGGCTCTTAAAAAGTCATGACCTTGGACTGTTATTTTAAACTTTATATAGGTAAATGAAGACAGCTGGTGACTCCTCAGCAAGTGAAGAGCAGAAGAGTTTTAGCAAATGCACATTTTATTTGATGCAGCTATTTTGAAGAGCTGAGACTCATTTACACAAATGAGTGACAGCTGGTCCCCAAAACAATGCTTCTCTTATCCTCTTACAAGGCATAAATCCAAACTTATTTTGGTAATCCCTGACAAATATTCCTTTTGGATCTGCTAATAATCATCAAAGTTTCTCTGCTGGTTTTTACTTCTGCTGAATTCCCACGCACAAAAGGCTTTGTGTGCAATGGTAAATAAAAAAAAGACTAACACAAAGAAAGTGAAGTAATAGAAAGTCAAGTATTTTGTTATGTCTGACATGGTATGGGCTAATATAACACTTACTATCTCTAAATCAGATAAAAACTTTAAGACTTTCACAGGATAGGCCCCAAAAAAACATTTTTTTGTTTGCAGCACAAGCACAATGCCTCCTGGGATACCACTGTGTCAAGCTAAACTCTACCCATATGAGCATACTCAACACCTGGAAGGGAAAATGCATATTTTGTATTGAAAATACATCTTTCTAACTAATTAGCTCACTGTGCAAACTCTAGGGCCTTTATGAACTACAAGAGGTAGAGAGAAACAAATAAACAAGTGGAACAAGGTAGAAACATATTTTACTTTAATAATGATTTCGTAATGTTTTCGGCGTATATTAACATGTATATTCAGATGAGCTGAGTGAGGGTTCTTGGTACTCAACAACATGACCTGCCCATTAGCAATGTCCGGCCGTCTTTTCATAAGGCGTATCAGGTGTATTCACTCTAACATAAGTTACACAAATCTGAAAATGGACAATATCTGCCCTTTGCTCACCCTTTTTCCGTCTTAGTCCACCTCAAATCAATCTTTGAAATGTATGGTATTGTAAAAACCTCAGATGGATGCTTTTAGAAGAGGCAGTAAAACCGTGACCAAGTGTGTGGAGCATCGGCAATACAACCAGTTAAACACTGAAGACCAGCAGGAAATGCAGTGCCTGATTCACTCTGGTGACCGATGCTCAAATGGCTTCGTTATGTTGGTTGAGTGGAAAGGATCATACCGACAATCCTCCACACTCTACTTCGCTTCAGCCTGAAACCAATCTCTCCATTTCTACACCACAAAAGTCTAGCCACCTCCCTAGATCAACAGGGAGGATGTTGAAGAGAAACAAAAAAAACACTCTACAGAGTAAAGAAAACCATTGAGATGGCAGAAGCACAATTTATGGTATTACAAATATAGCTGGGGATATTCTGGCCGGCGAGAGTGCTTTTGTTCAGTCCTGTTGACAGTGAGGAATGGTAAGCTCACTATTTGCTTTCCTTCATCTACTTCCCATCTCTGATTCTATTGATGGAGGCCAAGGACCATGCATTTGGTGTGATGTGACAAGGCCCTGCATGTTAAAGCAAAGTCCCCTCTAAAACTGTCGTCTCGTCTGATAAATGACAGACTGTTGGTGTTTTCATTCATTTGAAAAGAACATGATAGTTTTAACTGAGTGCATATTAGACAATTTAGTTATAAATGAATCGCAAGGACCAAATGGAGTCATGGCACTGCACTGACTGGAGAACAAGAACCCATGTGGGATGGTAGGTTAAGTTACGGCCTAAGAGAGGTACATATTACAAACGTTTTGGTGATGCTGAGTTCCTGAATGGTTAGAAGGGGCACATCAAAGCAAACACTTTACTATAAAGTCAGAGTCTATTAGAGAAGGGAATAATGCTGACCACTTTTGTTTTTTTTCCAGACTTTTAGCTTCCGGGTGTCATCGGATACCTCCACGCCTTTGTCCTGTCTAAACTATTAGGCTAGTATCTCAGGCCGCCGGGGCGCCATGTGACACACTCTGTCATTCGGCTGTTCCCCCAGTGCCCGATGAGGTAATGCTTCTCCATTCACAAACAGAAAGGTGCTCGACGAAAAAAATGGGTCATAAACTTTCATTGTGGGATGGGTAATTGGAGCTGCTCGCATAACCGTGTGCCTGCCAACATCGTCTTCAGAGAAACTGTTATTCAATGGCTAACCATAGTTAACACTGGCGACAGTGCCTGGCTTAATGTCTTGTCTTATCTGCAGTGACCTGAATGGAACAAATCCTCTCATGTCTTTGTCGCGCTGCACCTGAATGAAAGTTAAACATTTATTCTCGACATCCCTCATGGACCTTGGTTTATTTATGTTGGGCATCCTTAGACACTCGTGTCACTATTACAGCAGTGTTATGGAAGTAGGCTTTTCGTCACATTGCACAGATATTATTGTCAGTGTGGGTTTCTATCATTGTTAAAATGTTATCCATGCCAGTTGCTGGAGACTAAGACTATAGAGGCATGCCTTGCAACACTGCTCATGTATGTACCTTATCCGGAGAGACTCACTGTGCAAACTCAGGTCAATTCAGACATTGGTCTGGTGTGGCCCAGTTGTTAGAACATGACATTTACATTGCCAGGATGTGGTTTCTGTATCTACAGAACGCGTGTGTGAGTGTATAAACAAAATATGCTTCCACTACTGTAAGTCATTTCACTTAAAAGTGTCTGCAAAAAAGTTCAAACGATTTCCTCCTGCAACACATTAAGCAATTACATTACATTTGGTCTGAATAGGCCAGACAACCTGAGGGCCAACTAGAGCTAGTGTGGGTGATATTTACCCAGGATGAAACTTTGTCTGAGCACTATGTCTTGTCCTGGATTGTGCCCGCTGAGGTTGTCTCTGTCTGTGATGAGGAACGAGTTGGATTCGCCAAGGTTCTAGCCGGGCACGTGAGTTTGAGGCTCAGAGGTCAGAGAAGAGGGAACAAAGTGTTCAGGGTTTATAAAGAGCAGTGAAATGTCCACCAGGTGGCATCGCCATAGCCGCTGGTGCTGAGTCTCAGGCCTGCCAATAGGGCGCTCAGCCTGGTGACAATTAACTCCCACACTGTGTCCTCAACCAGCCTACTTCCATTGAAACCCACACAATGAACACCTTCGTCCTCCTTTGACCCTTTATTCCTCTCCACCTTTCTTCCGGGGCGTCTCTTAGTCGTCTCCGTCATCCTTGAAATCTGTCACCTTTGTTACTGGATGTCCCTTTTGTTATTCAACACCATTGTGCTGAATTGAGTGGCACACGCTGGCTTACTCAAAGAACAGCAACTAGATTTCCATTCATTTTCCATCCATTTTCCATCCATTTTTTCACATAATTTGTCCCTTCAGCATGACGGAATCCTCCGCTGATCTTCATACCTGGTTCTGACATAATCCCGATATGGTCATTTATGGTCTTTTAATCATGTTAGCTTAATCAGCATGTGGAGTTGTCACATGTTATCGCTAGGTATACATGTCTTTTTGTGTCTCTCAAAAATATTATCAGAGAAATGTTACGCATTTCAGACACTGAATGAATCAAATAACCAATATTATAAAGTAAACTTGGAGCCAAGGGTCTCTTTGGTCCTACAACTCGGAACAGCAGGCAGTTTATCAGCTACAGATTGAAGAACATACTATTCCATGAACTTAAAATGGTGGTAAATGCACTTGGTGATGAGCTTGATGCTTCTTTAGCAATGTGGGAGGTCTAATAGGTGAGGTTGGTGCTTGGTTGCCATTTAATAAATAATAATATTCTCACTCTAGTCCATAACAATCATGCTAGCTGGTTGTCTGGGAATGTTTATTTTTAATGAATAAAATCTCTTTTGGGGAATTAAATAGCAATGGTGCTTTGCTCCCTGATTTACATACTTGTTTTCATTGCTAAAATAGAATGTATTCACTGTAGATGGTTAAGCCTCACTACAGAAACAGTTATAAGTAAAATGAGTTAAAGGTAATCACTGCTACAGGTTTGTTTGTTTGTCCCACTTCGAATCCTTTTGGTGATTGTTTTGACCTCACCTACAGGAACTCTGGTTTACAGTTGCATCTGAAGGACTACAATTTAAGAAAGACCATACATTATTTCCATGCAAATATTTTTTGACAGTGAAGTCAGGGTTGAGACATATTTTTTAAACAAATAGAGTTTATGTGACATGCAACACACACACACCTGTTAACACATCTATAATTTGACTTTACACATTTCAGACCAAAAAAACTGCTTGGGTACATCAACACAGAGTTGATGTGGAGATGTGTGTTTGTTCAGGTTTCTAGGATGTAGGGATATTGTGAAATAGGGTGTTTATAGGGAGCGGAAGCATCAATACTACCCACATCGTACTGGCAAGGTTTGGACTAGAGCACGTGCCAAGACCAGAGTGGGAACATTCAGTACTTGACTTGGGATTAAAGAGGTGCAGACTGTCAGACCCCATCTCTTAATTAGAGATAGAATTTTGTTTCAGAGAGAAACAAAATGTCAGGGCCTTTACATTTCCGTAATCAGACTTCGAACATTTAGTTGCATTAGCTCAACCTTCTTAAACGATTTAATGTCAGTGGGGGTATTTAGCTCATTCACATAAGAGCTAACAGGCATAGCATCATCTGCATGCATTTGTTGCGTTAGCTGAGTCACTTGGCCAACCATGTAAGAGCAGAGCAGATTGATCATTTCACAGGCCTCCCTCGAGTCGCTACAGGGGCTCGGGGCGAGAACTGAGCGAGGAGTGTTAACCGAGATCGGGCTATGCGGATGAAGCTCTTGCCAAAGGAGTGAAGTTGCAGCAGGGGACCGGTACTGTGTGCCTGTGCTCCATCCTGGATGTACACAGGGGGCCTTGGTCAGGTTCAGGTTGCAGTGTTGGATTTGTCACGGGGGGCAGGAGTGTTCCAGGCTTGTTCTGGGGAACCGAGTAGGGAGGGTAACCAAACCTAAACTGGGAGGGAGGTTTTTGGGTGAAATGGGGTGACTGGCGAGGATGGAAGGATGTTTTGGGCAAACTCAGCATGTGATAAAAAAATGATTAATGGTGTCGAATGCATCTTGTTATTCAGCCCACAGTGTTTAGCTAGACACTATTCAAAAACAATATCACATGCTTTGTTAACAACAGATTAAATTAAATGCTTGCTTTCAGACCCAATCATTTTCCTGTACATCATGAAGAACAACAGCTTTATTACATACAAGTAATGGCAGTCCATAGTTGGGGTTCAGAGGTACGGATTAGTTTCAAGTTTCAAGGTTTATTTGTCAAATGCACCAAACGACACAGAGTCATCCCACACAATGGAATTCTTGTGACATGGCAACCGATAACTACATAGTGAGATTTAAGAAGAGTAAATAAGCAAAAATATAGCTAGACAGAAAATTCTAATTAAATAAAGCAACAATATACATAACACTGTACACTAGCAGCAGTATAAAAAAAGGAGTTCTGTAAACTAGCAGCAATCTGGGTAGTAATATTGAACATTTAGATATGGCAAGTATGGCAGTATATACAGTAAATAAGTGTAAACCAACAGCAATTGGTAGAGTTATGGAATATTATAGATACATATACAGTGGGGAGAACAAGTATTTGATACACTGCTGATTTTGCAGGTATTCCTACTTACAAAGCATGTAGAGGTCTGTAATTTTATCATAAATACACTTCAACTGTGAGAGACAGAATCTAAAACAAAAATCCAGAATATCACATTATATGATGTTTAAATAATTTATTAGCATTTTATTGCATGACAAAAGTATTTGATACATCAGAAAAGCTGAAATGTATATTTGGTACAGAAACCTTTGTTTGCAGTTACAAAGATCATATGTTTCCTGTAGTTCTTGACCAGGTCTGCACACACTGCAGCAGCGATTTTGGCCCTCTCCTCCATACAGACCTTCTCCAGATCCTTCAGGTTTCGGGGCTGACACTGGGCAATACAGACTTTCAGCTCCTTCCAAAGATTTTCTATTGGGTTCAGGTCTGGAGACTGGCTAAGCCTCTCCAGGACCTTGAGATGCTTCTTACAGAGCCACTCCTTAGTTTCCCTGGCATTATGTCGTTGTAATGCTGGAAGACCCAGCCACGACCCATCTTCAATGCTCTTACTGACGGAAGGAGGTTGTTGGCCAAGATCTCACGATACATGGCCCCATCCATCCTCCCCTCAATACGGTGCAGTCGTCCTGTCCCCTTTGCAGAAAAGCATCCCCAAAGAATGATGTTTCCACCTCCATACTTCATGGTTGGGATGGTGTGCTTGGGGTTGTACTCATCCTTCTTCTTCCTCCAAACACGGTGATTGGAGTTTAAACCAAAAAGCTCAATTTTTTGTCTCATCAGACCACATTACCTTCTCCCATTCCTCCTCTGGTTGATCCAGATGGTCATTGGCAAAGTTCACACGGGCCTGGACATGCACTGGCTTGAGCAGGGGGACCTTGCGTGCGCTGCAGGATTTTAATCCATGACAGCATAGTGTGTTACTAATGGTCCCTCACCTTCCTCATGATCATTGATGCCCCACGAGGTAAGATCTTGCATGGAGCCCCAGACCGAGGGAGATTGACCGTCATCTTGAAATTCTTCCATTTTCTAATAATTGCGCCATCAGTTGTTGCCTTCTCACCAAGCTGTTTGCCTAAAGTCCTGTAGCCCATCCCAATCTTGTGCAGGTCTACAATTTTATCCCTGATGTCTTACACAGCTCTTTGGTCTTGGCCATTGGGGTGAGGTTGGAGTCTGTTTTATTGAGTGTGTAGACAGGTGTCTTTTATACAGGTAATGAGTTTAAACAGTTGCAGTTAATACAGGTAATGAGTGGAGAACAGGAGGGCTTCTTAAAGAAAAACAAACAGGTCTGTGAGAGATGGAATTCTTATTGTTTGGTAGGTGATCAAATACTTATGTCATGCAATAAAATGCAAATTAATTATAAAAGAATCATACAATGTGATTTTCTGGATTTTTGTTTTGTTAGATTCCGTCTCTCACAGTTGAAGTGTACCTATGCTAAAAATTACAGACCTCTACATGCTTTGTAAGTAGGAAAATCAGCAGTGTATCAAATACTTGTTCTCCCCACTATATATGTATCTATAATATTCCATGACTCTACCAATTGCTGTTGGTTTACGCTGTTATGTACTGTATATACTGCCATACTTGCCATATCTAAATGTTCAAATCAAATACTTGTTCTCCCCACTGTAACTGCAATAACCTTATGAATGGCGGCATAGCATGCTATCACTTACAGTGTAGAGATAATTTGGAAAAAACGTCCACACAGCTTTAAATATAGCAAGAGGATAAAGCAATAATATAAATAACACAGTACAAAGCAGCAGTTTAACCAGAAAAGGATCCAGGCAAGCCTATTTCAGCCGGCCCTCAATTAGAAAGAATGAATGTTGTTGTCCCTGGCTGGTTTTGAGCTGCGGTTTGTGGCAAATTGGTAAATTGTGTCTTCAACCATTACTCTATTTAAACAGCTGGAATGCGACTTTTACCTCAGCCATTACATTTTTGCTGAAATAATGTTGCCAACAAACTTTTACTAACAGAAATGAAGTGTACTCTCATACAAAGATGACTGTAGATGGCTAGCTAATCGTTATATAGCCTACCTATAACGAAAACAATGGCTCCAATCACTCCATGACTTGTTTGTTTCTTTTAAAACAATAACAGTATAAAAGGGGCACATAATACAGTTCTATATAATATAGTACAATCTCTTAAATAAATTAGATTAATGGTATTACAGAGTTGATTTACAGCTCCGAAAGAAATAAAGAGACCATTCTTAATTTGTCTTAAATCAGTGTCTCTGCATGTATCGCAGACATTCTATTCCAGTGCCTGGTATATTCCAACACCCCTCATTTTACATAATTAGGTAAGGATTAGGTGATTTCCTGAACCAAATCTAATTTAACGAGGAAAAGTATAAAATACACTTCTCTGGTCATCACTATTCCTCTTGCGGTAGGACCAGCTGGCAAAACATTGCAAGTCGTATTACCTCAAGTAGTACCTCAAAGGTCATTTTCTATAAAAAATACAATAGACAAAAGAGTTGAAAAGAAAAGCTTTGAGTGAGGAAAAGAAGGGTTCAATTCTGGCTATACTGGCAGAGGGATACAGTGAGTGTCTGGTTTCTTCCACACGGAAAATTTTAAAGATGGGGATTTATAAGAACAATGTCAAGCAACAAACATTGCAGACAACAAAGTTATTGACTGGCAACAACTGACCGAGAAGACCGTCAACTCATTCAAATGCCACTCAACAACCACAGGATGACATCAAGTGACCTACAAAAAGAATGGCAAACAGCAGCTGGGATGAGGTGCACGACGAGGACGGTTGGAATCAGGCGCCTAGGAGCAGGGCTGATGTCGTGCAAAGCTAGAAAAAAGCCCTTCATCAATGAGAAGCAAAGAAGAGCCAGGCTTAAGTTTGCAAAAGACCATAAGGATTGGACCGTAGAGGAATGGAGCAAGTTAATCTTCTCTGAAAAGTCAAATTTTCCACTTTTCCCAACAACTGGAAATCTAATAATTAGACGGAAACCGGGAGAGGCCCACAAGCCACAATGTTTCGCACCCACTGCGAAATTTGGTGGAGGATCGGTGATGATATGGGGATGCTTCAGCAAGGCTGGATCAGTCAGATTTGTCTTTATGAAGAACGCATGAACCAAGGCATAAAAAGGTTATTCTGGAAGGACACCTGCTTCTTGCTCTGACAATATTCCCCAACTTTAAGAATGTTTTTTTGCCAGCAGGACAATGCTCCATGCTACACAGCCAGGTCAATCAAGGTGTGGATGGAGGATCCTGTCATGGTCACCCCAGTTTGCAGACCTGAACCTCATTGAAAACGTCTGGAATTTGATCAAGAGGAAAATGGATTGTCACAAGCCATCAAACAAAGCCAAGCTACTTACATTTTTGTGCCAGGAGTTGCATAAAATCATCCAACAACAATGTGAAAGACTGGAGGAGAGCATGCCAAGACACATGAAAGCTGTTATTAAAATCATGGCTATTCCACCAAATATTGATTTCTCAACTCTTCCTAAGTTAAAACATTAGTATTTTGTTGTTGAAAAATGATTTTCTTTGCATAATTTGAGGTCTGAAAACTATGCATCTTTTTACAATATTTTAATTCGGAATTGGGGAGAAATTTTGTGGTACAGGAGAACTCCAAAAAGCATGCACTGATGCGTACTTTGAAAATCCAGCAGTAATAATCTTAATATAACTGTAAAGTTTTATTTTATGCTTACTATACCGTAGATGCATAATTTTTTTACCTGTGCAGAGTGTTGGTATAGCTTCTCAGAATTAGATCAATTTGTCACTAAGGCCAAGTTTTAATATATAGAAACCATTATGCACTGTGTTAAATAATCACAATATATCAGTAAACAGTTTTATTTTAGACTTACTATAACTGAGTTGTAGCCATGGTTGTTGCCAGCAAAGTTTTTGTCTATCCCGAACAAATATTATGTTTTGGCTGTTTCAAAGCTCGAACACCAGTCCCTCTGCATAGAAGTATGTGACTCTAACGACTAGGCTTAACAAGATTTAGTCAGCCAGCCAGTAAGTCAGTTCACACTTCTTGGCTGACTCTGCTTACGCCGTCTGGCAAAGTACTGTAAACTATCAGAAATGTTGATAGTAGTATTGAATATTATAGATATGGGAAGTATGGCAGTGATATAAACAAAAAGTGTACATTTGCAACAATTTTGAAAGAGTTTAGATATGGGGAGTATTGTATAGATATGGGGAATATGAAAAGTATGATAGAAACATTTAGTATTATAGGTACCTGTACATATGAATGTAACATACTTATGAATGGTACATGCAAAGGAATAATCTAATGCCTATTTAAAGTACCTGAAACGACATCAGAGCAACTGGAATGTTTGTGTGTGATCAGTATGAACATGGATCAGTGTTGCTGGTTGAGGTTTTTTCCTGCAGGACATTGTTTGCTGAGAAAGCGGTGTGTCGTTAGGGCAATGGAATCGTCTTTAGATCTATTGGGGCTGTATGAAAATGTAAATAGGTCTGAAGTGTCAGCAAGGGTGGAGCAGATATGAGTTCTGACCAGTTCTCGAAGCACCTCATGATGGTGGAGGTTAGTGCTACAGGGCGGTAGATGTTCATGCAGGTGATGGAACAGGAACAGCGGTGGTCTGTTTGATGCATGATGGAACTACAGACAGAGACAGGGTGAGGTTGAATATGGAGGCGAAAACCTCTGCTAGTTGTTCAAGTACACCCTATCAGAACATGTCCTGGAATGCCATCTGGCCCTGGTGGCTTCCGAGGTTTCTCTTTTTTAAAACTGTTCACGTCAGCCGTGGTTAGTGACAGAGTGTAGTCGTCCTGGTCATCAGCAAGCCTCACTGAAGGAATTGTGTTTGTTGCCTCACACCGTGCACAGAAGGTGTTGTGCTCATCAGGAAGCGAAGCGGCAATACGAGCATCATTGCTGTTACTCCCTTTGTATTCTGTGATGTGTCACAGTCCTCCCTACATGCATCTGGGGTCAGAACTGTGGTTGTTAGACTCCAACTTATCCCTGTATTCACTTGTTCCATCCCTGATAGCCTTCCATAGGTCATATCTGGATTTCCTCAAGGCCTCCAGGTCCCCAGAGCTATAGGCGGAGAACCGAGCTCTGAGCTTAGCACTGACATTGGCATTTACCCGGGGCTTTTGGTTAGGGAATGTCCTGACATTGACCCTCGCAACTGCATTGTTGATGCATTTGGAGATGTATGCTGAGACAGAGTTCATGAATATTTCAGCGAACATGGATATTGTGAATGCCTGTGTTTATGTTGGATGAAGCCTATCCTGTTTGGTTGAAGGAGGCTTTTGTAAGATTTGCACCATACAAAGCTAGAACAATTCAATTTTTTATCAATTTCAAAGGGTGTTGGAGAAATATATAAATTTCGAAGGACTATTCATCCATTCTCCCCAGACCCACGTTTTTTAACCAACCCCCTTTAACTACAGTACTGCACACCTGTAGTTCCTGCTCCAGACAAAACACAAATGACAGCATTAAAAATTTTGAAAAACATCCAGCACCCCTAAATTGTAACAGTACACGGAGGAAAAGTTGTTATTAATCAACATGGACAGATTGTTTAAAGGGATAGTTCGTCCAAAATTCATATTTTTCGGAAATTCTCAAAAGATGTTCCAGAAGGCCCAAACAATCCCTTATCCAGCTCTGTCCCTGTCTGTAATTAGCATTATTAACATCTTTCAAATTCTTGAATGGAAGTGTTTCATACTGCTATCACAAAGCTGCATTGAAAGAGGAAAACTACTCCAAAACTCTTCAAACTAGATTCAGTCATCTGTCGCAGTAGCACAGATTTTTTAAACTGTATACTGTTAAAACAGCTGGAAGATTTGGCTGAATTCATACTGGCACTAGCAAACTATTTCCTATAGTCACCATAAATAACTTTTGTTCTTCAGAAGTGATGTCAATGAGGTGAGCGTGAACTTCAACCTCAAGAAGCTATGTGCTTTTTAAAAAGGTATATTATTGCTATATTTTTGTTTTATATATTTCTTAATTTTTACTACATAGATGCTGTGTGCCATTTTAATCTGTGCTTTAGATAAATAAACTTTGAACTTTTGGATTTTCTTTGTTTGTATCAATTTCAACTTCTGCTTGCTCATTTGCCTGCTCGTGGGTCTTGAGTTAATTTACTTCTACCTGCACTGTAATTGTGACAATACCTCTGCCTCTTCCAATGGAGCAACTTTGCCAAAGAGACAAACAATTTTTGTGAGAAACGTTTTCATACAGAGGATCTTGACCCTTGTTCACTTTGAAGAGGTCTAAATGTAAATGGAATTCCATAAAGTTACCTAGTTCAACCTTTGGAGATGAAAGATTGTAAGTAATACTTTTGATTGCTATGTTATAATACACAAAGTACACATTTCCTCCAGATATTCTGGGCAAGGGTTCGGGATTAACGTGTTCACCATTCCTGAGGTGACTGTCCGAGGTGAATATCAAAGACAAGAAAGGTAACTTGCTTTCTAGCTAGCAAATACTAACCTTCATTTACTATGTTTACACTTACTCTTTCCGAACGAACACGTGCATATATACAGTTGTGAACAGAACTGACCAGTAAACACAGGAAGTACCCGTTTATATGAAATGAGAATTATATTATGAAAATTTTAACTTTATGTTGAGGAACACAACAAGATGTTCTTTGAGGTAAACAACACCCCTTGTCTTAGTTTGGAGGGTTTTAAAATAGATTTCCACTTGAAATGAAGCTTTGCGAAAGTGGTACGTACGGTTTCCATTCATGAATTTGAACAATGCAAATAATGCTAATTACTGACTGGGACAGAGCTGAATAATAGATTATTTAAATGACTCTATGACTCTATGTGCTTGAAGCACCAACTGGGAGTAAGGGGAATGTCACTGAAATTTGATTTTAGGACAAACTATCCCTTTAAGTGATTTTATGACTAATGTGCTGATTATTTTGATATTATTTGTTTAAGTTTTATAGCTGTAAATGAACATAGCCACCTGGTCTGCTCAGGGACAGTATTGCATTGTGGATTTTGGAGTTTACTTGAGACTCTACAATTTGATCTCCTGTTAATACTTATTTATAATCACAAAACAATTTACAATCGATATATTGTTTACACATATTTGCATCATTTACAATGTAAATCACAGACGTATAGATTTTCTCGTTTACAAGCCACATTCTAATTGCAAACACAATAACACTTGAATTTACATTAACAAATCAATCAGTCAATCAAATATTTTTTTTATATCAATAGTTCTCACAAAGTGCTTTTACAAAACATCCAGCCAGAACATAGAACTCTCCAGGCACACTGGATTCTTCATAGAAATGTAAGTAACATAGGAGGGATGGACACTGTATAATTACAGATTACATTTAAATAAGAGGTTGTTTAAAATGGATCTATTTAAATCTAAAATCTTGCCCTATAGCTTTCACATCTTGTGTCTGTTCTGGGTATTTGTGTTTGTGTAACTGATTGTTACTTGTTCATGCTTCAATCCACTTCCCTTGAGCTTTTGAGCCATGTGTCTGTTTGGTTATTCCAGTTTTACTATCTTAGAAATAGGCGAAAACCACACAAAGTGAGGACATTTGGCCGGGCCTCACTTTGACAAGATGCTTTTACAGACTTGGGATTACGTTTAGAGTTAGGGTTAGGGCTAAGTTAGGCATTAATGGATAGGCGTTTCTTTATTGGTATCAAATTGTTGGTCCTCTCTTTGATAGTAAAACCACCTGTGTTCAACAGTGTGTGTGTGGGCACATTAATCTGTATCTGTTTGTGGCATTTGAATGAAGGGGATCTCAGCTGAGCCCAAGGGTATAGGTACCTGTGCTTCAGGTGATTGGAGTAGCAATGTTACTCATGAAAATGCCTCCTTTGTGGATATTGGAAATGAATTAACTGAAGGTGTCTATCCCAGGACCACCTGACAATCTCATGGTGTTTCGCTGAGAAACGTAAAGAAGAAATACACTAAACTTCCAGTGCCCCTTGTCTCATTTTACAACACATGAATAGTTGACTATTTTAGGAGTGACCTAAAACAGCTAGACACACAAAGCTTTGAAAAGTAATGTTAAAGATGTTAAAGATGCCTTGCAATGCATTAAATATATTTATAAATACCACTGTGCCTCTGGTTGAGTTGCTTTTCATATAAAATATGTTTATAGATGGATATTATTTTGCAATCTCCTTCTAATAAAACAAGAATAAGAATCCAAGATTTCACAAGAACTGAAGATAGAAAAAAGGCAGGCCTCTTCTTCAGTTAAAGCCTTGACCATACTGACTGTGTCATTTAAGTCACACACACACACACACACACACACACACACACTTAAACATGTGTTAACAGTTTTCAGCCAAACTGAACGAATTGGTTCTATAACTTATCGCTCAAGTAGTTCATTCAGTCTTTTTTAGTAGTTTGAAAGGACATGGTCTTTGAAGAAAATATCTTTTGAATTCAAGAGATCCTTGTTGTTAATGTCTTGCAAGGGCAGTTTTATTTCAGTTCTTTACTTTGTAGCCTTTATAATCATTTCTGTTTAAACAGTCTTATTACCTAATCAATCAATCAATTGTGCGGCAGAAACCATGTTAGCAACCCTTTCGGTGTTGAACGGTAGGCGTCAAAAACATCGGGCCAGTAGACAACAGATTGCTGGTTCAAATCTCAGAGTCGTAGTAAAAGGAATTTCTGTTCCTGAGCAAGGTAGTATAAGATGCATCATAGTACACCGTTTTTGGGCACGGGTTGTAAAAGTGGCACTGTCGAGGCAAAAAATGTCCCTGAAAATGGTGTGCTCTGTTATGGATGTGCCAGTACGTGCCCTGTGACTTTAAAACCACTCATTTTGAAACCTGAATTTCATGGTAAAATGAGGTTAGATAGTGATTTTACAGTACTTCCATAAAAATGGGATTACTCACATAAACAACATGTAACACACCCAGCCCACAATGGGTCCAACCAAAAAATCAGACAGGAACAACCAGGTGGACAAGGATGTCTAGGAGTCAACAGGCCAGGTCGTCTTGAGGGGTGGTCCAACGTCTCAAGTCCAGATCCACCAGGACACCAGAGACTATTCATTTAGAGGGAAAGAATTATACAGAGCTATCCTTAGGTCCAAAAGGAAGCCTCAGCATATAACTCGGACTGACCCTAGTCCCCAGTCTCACAAACTAATGCAACACAGAAAATGGGGACCGAGAGGGTGGGGGGTCTGGAGACACTGTGACCCTGTCCAAAGATAACCCAGAACAGGGGAATCAGAGGATACGTCACTCTTGTGGTAAACTTTTGTGAGAGAAATGTATCTTATTGTTCTTGATATTCATCCACATAGAGGCCTAATTAAGAAGTCATTCCATGGTCATATGTGTGGAATTTTTTTATCCGCATATGCAGATTTATCAGCAGGTTATTAGGTTTTTGGCCTGGTCAGTTATAGCCAGCTAGATGGCAAATTTTTTTGTTTGTTAAAAATGCATCTGGACCAAGTACCAGGTGTGCATTTCACTAATCTGACACTTTCAGATTGTTGGAGGAGAACCAGAAGTGTGAGAGGAATCGGTAGTGGAGGAATGCAGTAGGAAACAGTGAAGACGTCTAGCTACTATTCTAAACTTTGTGTGGGGAGATATCTGGTGCTCCGAGCTGCTGAGTCATCACACAAGTAGATCCCACACAGAAGGGAAGTCCAGCTGTCTTAAGAGCAAGCTTTTTCCTATTCTTGACCTTTACCAGATAATCAGTAGACTCCATCATCACATCAATAATCCTCTGACAACCACACTCTACTTGAGCCATGATCTAATCGTGTCAATCAGCTGAGGATTGCAAAATCCATAGATTGCTTGACCTCTCATGATATACAGGCATTATTTTTGTTTGTTGTTTGCTCTAGAAGCTATTTGAGATTCTGTTGCATTGGAATAGCAGTTCAGTATTATTAGTTATGACACTATTCAGAAAGGTAATTTGTTAGAAATAAAGCGCCATAAATTCACAGGGAAAAGAAAGTAAAAAGAGGTGCCTCACTTTCCAATCTTGTCATTGATTTGACGATATCCCTGTCACCCCGCTGTGTAGCATTGAGGAAGAAACCCAGGTTGTAAATCAGCAGGGTTTCTCTATAACATGGAGATGTATTTGCATCGGTGGAGCCTGGATCGACCGGGTCTTTAGAAAGGTGGCTGTCTGGTTGGTTAGATGTGAGTAATGTTTTCAGAATAAGACAGGGCCATTCTGCAGGCAGCTCCGCTAGTGGTCCATTTTGCGGTGCAGTGGGTGGGAAGTGAGCCATACAAACAGTGAGATTCAGGGCACGACTCCGCCACCAGACCGTGGCTAATGGGAATTAAACAATGTATTAAAACGTTGTGCAGTCATGTTTCTGTCCACCACAGCAGTTAGATATTTTTAAGCTGACCCGCTGAGGATTATAAGCTATAGTCCAATAATAGGAAGATTGATCAGTTTTAGTTTTTTTAATTAAATATTTTGTTTATCCGTTTACTATTGGAGTCATAGTTCACAGATCTAGGTTTATAGACACCAAGAAGTTCAAATGGACAGCTGGACCAAAATCCTGGGGAACACCACTTGGTATTCACTGAAGTTAGTCTCCAAATGTATGCTGTGATGTAATCAACGGTATATTCTTACAGTTATATATTATCCTGTAATCAGTGAGGGACACTATATTACAGTATCTATCATGCTTGACAGTAGTGATTCATTGAAGAATATGACAAGACTTTGCTTAATTACAGTTACTATTAATACTTTTTGTATTGTTTTTTTTGTAATTTAGTATCTGAGGTTCTGCATCATTATGATCATGTTCCTGCATGCACGTGCACTTCGGACAGAGACAAAATAATAATTCATATTGGATCAGTGGGACTGGAGATGCCACATGACTCAGTCCTTAGAAACCCTGGAAATAGGACTTTCAAAAGCTTCTGATGTCTATAACACTGAAATGGAAATAAACTGCAATGAGTCCATCTCTCAATTTTCTGTTCATGAATAAACATTTGTGCTGTTCATTTATTTCCAATGTCAATCTCAAGACATAGGAACATATTACAATAGAATTTGTACATTTTTGTACAATTTGTCTGTGTACGTGTTTTGGAATCTGAGTGCAATACAGTGAGTCGTCAGTGAATCTGAGCCTTGGTGTGAGATTAAGCTTTGGTTTGTGTCTAAGCCATGGTCTGGATCTAAGCTTCTTCTGCGTCTGTGCTGTGGTTTGGGTTAGATATTGGGTCTGGGTTTGAGATTGAGTCTGGGTTTGAGCTTTGGTCTGAGTTTGAGCCTTGGTCTGGGTCTGATCCGTGGTTTGGGTTTGAGCCTTGGTCTAGGTTTGAGGTTGGGTCTGAGTTTGAGTTTTGATCCTTGGTCTGGGTCTATGCCATGGTCTGGGTCTATGCCTTGGTCTGGGTGTAAGCCATGGTCTGGGTCTGAGCCACGGTCTGAGTCTAGGCCTTGGTCTGGGTCTAAGCCATTGTCACGGTCTGAGTCTTGGTCTGGGTGTAAGCCATGGTCTAGGCCTTGGTCTGGGTCTAAGCCATTGTCTGGGTCTAGGCCTTGGTCTGGGTCTAAGCCATTGTCACGGTCTGAATCTTGGTCTGGGTCTAGGCCTTGGTCTGGGTCTAAGCCATTGTCACGGTCTGAGTCTTGGTCTGGGTTTGAGCCATGGTCGGGGTCTAGGCCTTGGTCTGGGTCTAAGCCATTGTCTGGGTCTGAGTCTTGGTCTGGGTCTGAGCAGCGTAGAGGCCGTGAAACTGCAGCAGTCCTTTCAAAAACTCCATCTAAGTTTTACCACTAGTGCATCTCACAAAAGTTTCCCAGATGGACTAGGGCCTTATGTTCTGCTTTCTGATCGCATTATCTAAAAAAACTTTACATTTTTGGAGCCCACATTTGAAAAATGTGTTGTTAAATTATTTTGTAAGTGAATCATTCAATTGGATATTATTTGTTACAGTAACTTGTTTCTTATTTTTTCCTTTCGCATTTAATAAGTTAGCCTATGAAAATTACTTGGCTTTGGTGAAACTAACAGTAGTGCTGTGTTATACTCTATCGTCACATATACTGAATGTTTTGGTTCAGTCAGATACGATGTATTTGCTATGTGAAAAACATGACAAACACTTGTCAAACACACAAAAAGCATTTAACACTTTAATTTGTTTGAGGGCATGAAAGATGCCCTTCAAAGGAAGTGGGCAATTTTTCTCCATCGTCATCTGGTTCAAGGGTGATGACATATTTTAAAGCCTTTAATCGCCTCAAGATCATAGTAAAACAGGGGAATTCCCACCACAGAATCTTCAGAAAAAACTGTCTGTACAGCTTAGCACAAATCTTTAAATGTGTTTTTAATTAGGGTGCATTCAAATAACAGGTAAGAAAAATCGAATAAATCTAAAATATATCACACATGGTATTCATCATTGTAAAGATAATCACATCTATCAGTGGCCTATGAGAGCCTGTACAAGTAACAGAATTTGAGCATAACATCGCCCATATTACATACAGACAACAGCAAGTCTTGTCTCACCAAAAAACATTTGAACTTGAGTTGTAAAAGAGATAATCAGACAGTGTTCTTCAGCAGCCATTAGAACCAAGCTAGGCTCTGATGAGAAGTCAGATATCTGGAATGCTGGTGGGGATAAAGGACTAAGCCCGGAGGTCAGTCTTGAAAAGCAATTACACAGCACTCACAGACAAATAAGCAGTGAGAGTGACCCCCCCCACCCAACCCCTCATCATGTTGACTCGGGGAGTGTTAAGAACAGAGATACAAGATGACATACCATATAATTTTAACTTGGTTAATTTGTACTCTTCAGTAAGTCGTCTATATTATGACCATCACTGAATCCTGATCTAGAGAGGAACTAAAATGTACATATCAATTGTCAAATATAACCAGTAAATAAAAAGTAAAGTAATCAAAAGGAATCCATGGATACTTAAGACAAAAAAGGAAATGGCATTGGTGGTATGTCGTGCAGATAAAACTGGGCTATTTCTTACTTTGGGGAAGATCACACGGCAAAAGACGTGCACTGAGTGACAGACAAACACACAGACTGCCACTGTGGCAACCCCTCAAAGCACCCAAAAATAAAATCTAGGAAAAATAACAGAAATACTCCCCCCAAAAACCCTTTCAGATATTACCAGCATTGAAATTACAAGGGAATGAGAGTAAATGAGGAGCAGATACAGGGAGCTGTACACGGATGCTGGCACAAAGATCTGAATTTGAGCCACCAATGGAAAAGGAACTGACATACAACAAGCAAACACAATATAAAATCAAACAAAACTCATGGGGGGGAAGAAGGGCAAAAAGTGCTAAAAAGTCTCTAAGGTTACCCTTTGGTTATGACTTCATCAAATATTTCATTATTGGGAAAGTAATTTGATTCAAAACAGAATTCACTAATTATCCTTGCCAGTTCCCATAGCAAATGCTTACAAAGTTTCTGTGGGTTTCAGATAATAGCACAAGCTTTGCGTATCGAAATGACAAGCAAGTAAGTGAGTTCATGGTTTACGGTATGAAAATTCGCTAATCAGGTCTTTTGTTACGAGATGTGATGTCCTGATGCGGTTCCTGGGGAATTACATCCGCTCCATCAGAACCACAATGGCTACATGTCTTTGTAATGCGATATATTCTATTGCTATCTTGAAACAAACAACTGAACTGTCTGACAGGCTCCACTAAAGACAAGCTTGGGTAAACTACTTGACTTTTGGGACATTTTGGACAGTTGGTCAAGCGTACCGTATATAAACTCAACTGTCAACACAGTGCTGTGGTGTGGCCGTGTTTAGTTTGGGGCCATCTGTGGCCACTCTATCCTGCATTGTCAGGACTTTCAAGAAAGAAGAAAGAGCAACGTCGGTAAACAAGAACCATCTGGTAAACAGCTACATTGTAGTCAAAGCAACATTTGCTTTTCTGCACTCTTTCCTACTTGCAATCCAACAGTTCAATAGGGTGGACGTATTGCGGGGCCATGGATGACTGGCCTGACACAGCACTAATGTCAACCGCAGTGTCTCAAATCGTTCACTGAACCACCTCACCTTGTTTGTCCACTTTTCTACATGTTTTCATTTCCTGATTGATTGTGGTTATTGTGAACAAAACTCGCATCATGCATTTTAGAGTTTCTCTGATTAAGGCGATGTTGTTTTTATTATATCACAAGCTCGCCTTTTTGTTTTGGCTTAGTGCACAGCTGTTGCCTGGCAAAATATTGAAACCACTGACCAATTCAGTCGTATTACTGAACAACAAATGCTTTGTTGATGTTTAATTCTTTTTAAAAGGCTGTCACTAAGAATCAATTATTGTACGGTGACATTGAATATATATATATAGTGAAGTATTAGTAAGAAATATGTTACTTGTGTAGGTATTCAACCCTGTGCTGTGGTAGCTCCTTGTTTACACAGATGAAGCAAAATGCCTGAACAACAACAACACAGTCAGTTTACAATTGGCTTCGACTTGCACATCATTAAAGTTGCTGTCACATTTTCTGCAAAAAACAAAACAATATTGATGTATTATTGTCCAGCCACATTCCAAACCATATTCATATGCAGTACTAAACTGGATCTTCTATCACTCCTTATGCAACGTCATATTGTCCAGTGTCATCGCTTGTTGACAAACAAGACCATTTGTGGAGTCCCGTAACTAGGACAACATCCATGGAATGCAGACCGTGGAGGATAGAAGAATGAGGCTATCATTGGCACAGAGTCAAATCTCTGAACTAACCAAGTGAATATTTGTCAAATAATTACTTATATATTACATCAGGCAAACAAATATATGACATAAGTTCAATTTTGATATTTGGTTGCTCTGGCTACTATAAACTTACACATTTTCCTCATCAGAGAAATCACTGCTAACGCCTAAACGCCATTCTTATCTACTGGTAGCATAGCTAACAAAGCAGGTAGCATAGCTGACAAGGAAATTGTTGGGTTGAGTAAAAGTTGTTTTTGGCTGGATTGTTGATGAAGAAATTTCAATGTGCCATTCATAATTCAGCAAAATTAGAGAATGGGTTGCGGTTCAAATACTTTTGCAAAGATCTGTATATACAGACGCCCAGTGAGGGTAGAGAGGAGGATGGTTCACAGTGTTGAAAGCAATGGATAGATCTACAGGGATAAGGACAAAAGAGAGAGAGAATGAGTTTGGGCAGTACGAAGAGCATTTTGTGACAGAGGAGAGAGGTCTTGGTTTAGTGACTGAACTTGAAGCCTGACTGGTTAGGGTTAAGGAGATCGTTTTGAGAGAGATAAAAGGTGAGTAGGTCAGAGACGGCACACTCAAGTGTTTCACAATAAGAAGAATGAAGAGATAGCTTTGTGTCGTTTTTGACGTCAGACAGGTCAAAAGTGGGTTTCTTGAGGAGGGGAGTGACTCTGGCTATCTTGAAGTCAGAGGGGACACAGCCAGTGGTCAAGGATGAGTTAAAGAGGTAGGTAAGGAATTCAAGGTCTCAAGAGATGATCTGGAGAACAGATTTGGGGATGTGTTCAAGGGGCAGGTTGTCGGGCGACCGGACATCACTAGTTACAGGATTCCATCCTGACAAAAGGGGAGAGAGCATTATGTTTTAAGGGGAATTTCACCATAGCTCTCTGATTTAATGTACTAATTATTTATGTCTGCTGCTTGCTTTTATGATACATTTGTTCCATAAAACTACTACATATCAACAAAATTATAATTTCGCATTACACTCCGGAACCACTGTTTTTCTCTGTATTTGTCTGTTCATTGAATACCACAAGATCCAGCATTCATAGCAAACATACATCCCGCCTCCCTTACACAATGGCCATTGGAGTATATGCTAGAAATAAAATGTAGACTACTGAATTTTTTAAACACCAATGTTGATTGTATTGTTTTGGTGTTCTTTGCCTAGCTGATTAAATACAAGCAAACACAAAAGAAAGTTCAATTTCGCCGTGGGAATTGGAGACAAATAGTGCCGCAATGAATGGATGTGCCTATGTAGCTAGAATCAATTTAACAGATTTACCCCAGGTTCAAGACATTATGGATGTGTTTTTCCCACTTACATGCCAATAAACACTAACATTTACAGACACTTACCAGTAGAAATAACTTTTTCCACTCATAATTTCCTTTTGACAAGTGTACTTGCTGTTTCCATAACTGTTTGGCGAGTGGATTACATAAATGCAACTGTACTTGAACCACTGATGTTTTGTACATGCCGAGTAGGCAACCTTCATAGTCACCCTGCAAAAATTGTCAAAACGCCAACTTTAACAAACTTTAACTACTAGAAATAACTTTTTGCAATGAACATTTCATTTTGACAGCCGCATTCATGCTTTATCAACTATTTATTGAATCTGTTTGTCAGGTCTATAAAGGATGGCTTTATCGACCAAACAACCAAGTTCTAATAAATGTTCAACCAGAATAAGAGCAAAGTAACAAAATGTGTATTTTTTAAGCTGTTTAAAGACAAACTTCTGTTTAAGGATAAACTTCTGCTCATGTTTCAATATACAGTAGACAGGCAGACAGATCACTACGTATCAAGCATGATTAGGCAGGCAAATATTGCTTCCTTTAGTGCTTTAATAAACATATAGCCACGTAATAAGAGTATGTGTTTTACAGTAAACATAACTTCTTATAAATCTGAATAGTTACTGTGGCTTCAAAAGCTCACCAAAATAACTAATAAGTTCATTCCCACAGCCACTGTTATTGAATTAAAAAGCAAAACACCAATAAACAGAACTAACTCCAATATTTACCATCACAGTCTGGATAAAACTGTTGTTGTCCACATGCAATTAATAGAGTCATCAATCCATATTTGAACATGGTTCACCAGCATATCAGAAGTAAAATGAAAATCAGAAAGAATTTCCAGCTCCCACAGTCCCTCAAATCCTTCTTGTCAATGTACTCTGGCTCAGCCATGTGTGTTTCAGTTAAATCATGTAAGATCACTTTGAAAAATGTATTAGACCGACCCCAGTCTTGATGAGAGCAGCATCCTTCCTGAGTTGTAGTCTTACAGGTTATAGAAAGGTTTTGACACCATGTACATTTATCAATTTATCTGCTGATAGTAACTTAATTGAAAGACATCCTATTTCTTCATCAAACCAGGACAACTACACACAATGACTTGTATTGAGATCTTTGCATCTTTGTGTAATGAAACGTGACTATATTTGCTTTTGAGATCACGTAAACCCTTCAATACATGGGCAAATTGCTGTACTCTGGACAATTGTGTGAAACAAATCTTACTGGCCTAGAAATCTCTCAATCTCTCAAAATACAAAACACATAAGGGACCCACAGGTTGAAATGCTACTTCAATGCATAAAAACATTTGGTGCTGATTGGGACCAGTGGATTCATCTGAATGTCTTGGGATATCAAGGGATATCCCAACATTTCTCCCACCTTGTGGACATTAGCTGAATAACATTAGCTTCCAAAAAGAGTGCATTCAAATCGCGCTATAATTTAACTTTTTTAGGACAACCATGTTACAAAAGCTGTAAAACAAAACCTGGCACAAAGATTCCCTGCACTCGTCATTGCTTGTTTTCTCACTTCAAAGGATATGTTGTAACTGTGAGGAATTTTAGTAACTAGGAAATAAATAAGAGATTTTGTCTGCAACGGCACATTTGAGAGATGATCGCATTTTGGAGTGATACAAAATGGCTTCAGCATTGAAGACTAACATTTAGTGAGGAGGGAATGAACGGAAGATAGGTCATCTCAGGCCAATTCTGACAGACTGCAGTAAGTCACTTAGCAACTGAGCAGAACGGGAGATTTTTGCTGACCAGGAGGAAAGGGGACAGTTGCCCAGTAAAATCAGCGGTGAGACATCATTAGGATTTTGCCTTATCAAGCTGTCAAGGACACTTTCTAATATTCAGGGAAACCTGGTGGGCAATAGATGACAATGTTCAAGTTGAAATAAATCTCTGAAATGAAACTTTAATAAAATATGACCAAAACACCTGTCTGGATGATATTTCAACACATGGAAAATGAGGTATGACATGCTAAAAACCAAAATATCTCTTTAAGCTAAAATGATTTTGATAGCATGGAATCAAAAGAAAGGCCAAAGACAGGTGAGCAAGGGGGATACAGAAAATCACCACTTTGGACCCACCACTACACACAGATGCTTTTGGATGATGGGTAAATAATAAAAGCTTAATAGAACAGCAGGAGAAAGAGCCGCTGGAATCTCAACAACATTGTTCAAAAATATTCAATATTTGATTATATTCAACTTTATTGTCATTGAACAGTAGGAGTACAACGAATGCACACTTCTAGTCTTCTGTTCTATTGATATTTGGCATTTTATTAGAATCCCCATTAGCCACAAACAACTACTATTTAATACATGATATACATGATAGCAAATGTACATAAAATATTATACATTATAATAGAAATTGTGTCTGTTGAAGAATAGTATAAAAATCTAGTTATTGTATACCTACCAGGTCTGACATTGTATTACAGATTTTATTTTGGTGTGATTTATATTAATTGGTGAAAGTGCAATGATAATACCATATGATAAAGACTAAACCAAAAATCGGACTTTTCAATTGGAATGTGTGTTTGCTTTTGAATAATTTACCGTGTTAATACACTAGGGAATCAAATTACTTTTAGCCTCTTCAAATGTCATTTATCAACGTAAATACAGTAGTACCCAGACTAAATGAACGTGGTGTGCCTGGGGATACAGTACTCATCACCCAGCCTAATGCTCTTTGCTGATTGGCCACCTCCCTTCGTCCGCCCGCCACTAGCCCCCACCCCCACCCCTTGGGTACTACTGCTGCTTTACCGTGTAGCACGAGCTGACTGTCACTGTTGTTCATTATCAGCAGTCCTCTCCGGCAATTTTGCTACCTGTTTCTGCAAAACGCACGAATGCGCTATAACTCTCCAGGCACAGCCAAATGGACCGGGCAGACTTGACTTGATTATATGTAAAAGGCACTTAAATCAATTAGCTATGTGTTACATTATGCGCTGCCGCAGGTTATTACTTTTGCGTTTTTTTAGGAGGTAGCAGAGTATTGCATGCCAACATGGATTGTCTTTTTCTTTTGATATGGACATTGCCAATCCCACTTGTCAGCTGCACATCAGTAAAGCTCCTGTCCAATCTGTGGTTCTGGAACACTTTGAAGGCAGGTGACAATTTTCTGTATAATCAGATATACGTTTTAATTGCATAATGCAAGCTGCTACGTAAACTGTTACCCTTGTTGTGCCATTAACTTGTTGTTACCTGTCGTGTTGCAGACGCTGCATATCTACTGCTCACATTCCATTTACTCTGTTTCCACTTTTGCCAGTGATACCAGTGGACTAAATCACGGTTAGTATTTCAGACTGAGCCGGTTGGTTAGACTACTTGACTCAAAAACTGCTTAGAAAATTATTATATCATTGCAGAAATCAGTCCTTTTTGGTAAATGAAACAATAACTTTCCTGCTGTTCAGAATGAAAAAGTATCACTTGTAAAAGTTCGAAGTTAAAGCGCTAATTGGTGCGGTTTGCGCACACCTCATGACGCTACCTCGTCTTCCTGGCTAGTAACTTTCTAGACACGCGCGTTTTGCCGGTGTAGAAATTAATTTCAACTGCCACACCGAAAATGCTTCTATTTCAGGAATGGGTGCCCGAACGGATTTTATAGCATTCGTTGATTAAACAGTGAAGGTGTGGATAGAACTGTAACACTATCTATGTATTTTTCGTTTTTGATTCATATATAAATGGAATAAAGTTTATCTGAGGGTGGAAATTATAAAAATATCCTTTGTATTACTTTTTTTAATAGAGGCCTACATAGACAGGATTCTATGTCATACTCCACACCCATGCAATACTGTAATGAGTAACCCTTTTTGTGTCAAAAGAAACATCACCGATGAATCTGGTGGATATGTACTTGGTTTTGACCTCCTCCGGTTCTCCCTCAGATTACATGTTTGTGACGCCTATTGAAGTGGATACTCATGGTGGTTATGTGTCGCACGACGTACTTCGGCGAAGCCGGAATAAGAGGTCCCTCCTGTCCATGGGGGGCCCTGTACATTACAGACTGTCAGCCTTCGGGAGGGACATGCACCTGGAATTACAACCTTCCATGGTGGTAGCAGAGGGCTTCACAGTTCAGGTGCTGGGGTCAAAGGGCATAACCACGGTGGCTCAGGAGCACACCCATCAGGACTGCTTGTATCAGGGATTTCTACGCAACCTCACAGCTTCCTCTGCAGCCATATCTACATGCGCTGGTCTGGTAAGTTTCCCCTTGTGTCATTAGATGTTAAACTGGAAACAGAATCCATTTCTATGTCTTCTGTGATTTTTGATTGTCCATGGATTACATGTTATGTCAAACACTATAATAAGCAGTGTTAGCCAGGGAATAGAATGGTCTGTGTGTGTGTGTGTTTAAGAGGAAGAAAGAAAGCGCTGGGGGAGCTTAGGGTCTTTCTCTCTACTTTCTCCTGGCAAATACATAGTTCACATGTTCCACCCCGGACACTATGCCTCCATAAAACGTATTACCTTCATTTTTGCTAATAGCCTCTACCTCCTTCCCTGCTCCGTGGTCTTTTGTCCCTTGTTTGCCCTGCTTTACCATCTCCCTTGTTCAGTGCAATTAAACTCAGGGTGAAGTTTCAGCCGCTTGGCTGGCAGTGCTAATCTTTGTATTCTCCCTTTCATTAGTGGTAGCTTCTCCACAATAAAACAGCAGTGACCCATTCTTTTAAAACTGTGCAAAGACACAATGTGATTTGCAATTGCATTTGAATAGACTGGAAGGGCTCTTTGATCCATTTTTCCCCCACTCCCCTTTTTCTTTTCCAAGGATGACCTTAGGGCCTTCAGAAATTCACTTAGTCCATCGTTTCTTAAAATGTGCTTCTACTTTTAGATTTCAGATGGGAGGAGAGTATAGCTGCATTCACTTGTATTTCACTAAAACTGAAGAGGAAATAAATACTGTGAAAAATGCACAGGGGAGAAGGTCTGTCTGTTTGACTGAAAGAGTGCATAACGAGGAGGAGTTAACCCCACATGTCATCTCCCCTTCACGAGGAGCTTTGGATTAAGTACAAATCAGGACCGATTCATCCCCCTTGATCCTCAACAGCCTCTTGCCTTGAAACACAGAGGATAACTGGTGGTCTGTTTGGGTGAGAGCTAGGGGTTTTGTGCTGGAAGAATGTTAATTCAGAGTTTGGAGTGGCACTCTGAGGGAAGATGTTTTTTCTCTATGGACCTATGGAGGCCCTCTTTGTGGTAGTTTGTCTCCCTTGCTGGCAAACAGACAGACTGACTCATGGTCAGTCACAGAAGCACTGGCCCCCACAGCCCTCCCATGCTGGTCTTTTTAACTACTGTTTGACAGCATCGTCCCCTCGCAGATGGAGGGGATTCTGTTGTTAAATCAAGAACAGGCAGACTGTATTAAGACCAGGGTCAGGAGATTTGCTCAGTAAATCCTGAATAATTTAACATGGTGTTTTTAATTACATTCGTCAGGAGTACCTTCTCCCTTTGTGTGTCGATAATATGTTCCTTTATTGTGCTGTTAAAATAAAAGGATATAGTCAAATTACTAATTTTCGGTTTTTTCATGGTCTAGTAGCGGTAATGTCGGTTGAGTTCTTTTCCCCCATTCTCTTGTCTGGAGGTCACAATAGTTGACCTTAGTTATTTCCTTTGTCAGGGGCCTGCTGGTCTGTTTTCCTCTGAAGTGCAAGTTCAGAGCTACTCTCCTATTCCTCTGTGAATACAGGGAGAGATAAATTAGAGCCATGCTGTCCTCCCCAGGTCATCGCTCCATACCCTTGGTGACAGAGACAGCCCATCCCTAACTTGCAAGGGCCTGTCCCCAAGAGCTGAACTAAACAGAACTGAAACTGTTCCAGCCCACTACCAATAGGCTTGGATGCACTCTCCAAGACCTTCATTAACATGTCATTTATTATCTTATTCGATGGCGGGAGCATTGGTGTGTGGGCCAGCTATATTGTTTGCCTGTTAAGCCATTTGATTGCCCCTTCAGTGGATTCCGGCTCTCTGGCTAAGCGTGTCCGGTCATGACAAATTCAGCCATGACCTTTCCCAAGCCCCCTGTTCCATGTAGATTCATGTCTTTTGAGCCCATATGGTTACAGACACATTTTAAATGTGGGGGCTGAGAGGTGAGGGATTAAGACATACATACAAGTCGTATGACACGTTTGACAACTATCACTGTTTCATGTGGTAGCAAAGCAGGTCACTTTCTCTCAGGTAACTGTTTCTGTTGAAGTTAGGTTGTTATATTTCTAAGGCTGAGAGGGCTAGGTGTGTTCCCTTCCCACAACCCCTGTAGAGTTGTAGACTGGCTCTAATTAGGGGGTGGTAATAGACTCTGTTTGGATGTGTAGTAGGGGTCTTTTTAATGACCCCCAGGTACCAGGGGAGGAGTGTGAAAACATACCTCCCCTTTTCCTTTTCTTGAGTGTTGCTTGCATTCACCTCAAAGGAAGCTTGTTTCTTTAGTGGCTAATTGCTGTCGTTGACATCCTAGCATGTGGAATAGCACTCAGGGACAGTTGTGATATCCATTCACAGTGATCTGAGGAAAGGAAATCTAGCAGCAGACATGGCGGTTTTTCCGTCTCAACAGGCTGTAGCTAATAAGATGTTCCACTGTGTGAAAAGCACACTCATTCTCTTCCCAGGGTATGTTTAAGCAATACAGCCTGAAGGGGCTTTAACAGCTAAGGGCTGTTGTTAGGCACAACACAATGCAGAGTGCCTAGATACTGCTCTTAGCCATGGTGTATTTGACATAAACCTCAAACCCTCAATGTGTTTTACTGCTATAAACAACTGGTTACCATTTTTTTAAATGGTGAACTAGTTGTTTTTGTTATACCTATAGTAAATGCTCTGATATACCATGGCATTCAGCCTATCAGCATTTGAACCAGCCAGTATATAATATTGGTTGTTTTATCAGATTTAATGATGTTATTTTTTCAAAGTAATATAATTGAATTTAAGATGTCTACACTTGAAAGTTAGTGACATTTTGATATTCTCATTATTTACTTTGGAAGCAATGGAATCAATAATGGAATCAAGTACACATCATGCAACAACAACTGTATTGTACTATGCATATATTATGGTCCAGCGGTGGCAAAAGGGGAAAACATGATAGTAATTTAATGTTTCAGTAGCTAACTACTGTAGCTAGCAAACTAGGCAACGTATGTACACACCTAAAAGGATTGCAAACAAAATATAATGTACTGTTACTCTTCTAGCGAAACAAAATGTTTGTATTCTTTATGAGCTTACTTGCTAGCATTTAAGAGGCCAGGTTAGTCACATACAGTATGTCTTTCAGTTTAACCGTTTTCTGGATACTTAGGTTGAAATGCTGCCGGTGTCTCCCACAATATTTCTTTGAGACCAAGGATCCACACAGTGTCAGTTCTGAAGTCCTCAACCATGTCTATACCCAACCAGACCGGTATTCTCAACACAGTCTTTGTGTTCTGACACTAGAGGTGACCTGTCAAGTGTAGACACAGCTTTAGGGGCTTTCTTAAATAGCGTAACATACATTTTGGCAGACACAACAGTAAATAATTTGGTGTCCCTAGCTGAAGATTAAAATGTCCCCTGCTCAATGTAAACCACGTTTACATCTAGGGTAGGACTGGAAAAACCCTGGGACCAGTAGCTGGTGACTGACCTCTAGCATAGAAAACCACAACCAGAATGCTGTCTTGTCAGTATCCCATGGGCTCCCTCTGCCCACAATGGACTACATATGGATGCAAAGGCATACAGGAATTAGGATTGAGCCCGACACATGATGAGAGATTCTCAGGTAGGGCGTTGGATATTTGTACTTGTCCAGTTCCATAAGAAAACTGGACAAATTGGAGCGTCTGTGGGTCCTTTGTAGTTACAAAGCCCTCCTCTTTCCTCCCATAACTCACAGCCGGTTATGCCACTTATGGCTTGGGCCTGTCGTATTGTGAACACTGCAGAGGGCGATTCCCTGGTGGTCTCCGTGGTGACAGTGATGTAGTGCCCACCGCTAGATGCCAGTAGGAGAGGGAGCCGGGCCCTGGCCATTCTGCTCCTGTCACAAGCATTGTGCTCTGTTTTCTCACAGAAGACGAATGGGGAGTGTTGCTGTGGTAGTCATTGCAGAAAGCAGAATCCATACATATTCTTTGACAAATTTGTGTCAGCATTGTAGATGCAGCACCTCTTGTGTTAGATAATCTTATATTTTCCATCAACTTGTCAGTTGAGGACAACATTTTGACCTACATGTACGCATATGACTGCTTTGGTGGCTTTTTTCCTCCTGGACAGATATGGTTCCAGCAGAATGGTAATGAGAACAACACATATCCTATGATATGCGCTAGGATTGTCTTGTCACTTTTTCTCCTTGTTACCTGACAATCTCAGTTGATCAAGGTTTGTAAAACAGCAGCAGCCTTGGCCTTTCCAGGCCCACCTCTGCTTTGTTTAGAGAACAAGGGATGCTCAGTGGCTGTCTATGCTCTTTAAAGGCAATTAGGGACACCACACACTTTGTGGAATTCTCCAGGCTGAGTGAAACTAATCATTATTGGCCATTTAGAATGATAGACGTCTAGACATGCAGACCCCACATTCAGAAATGAGTTGTATTTTGGCTTGTATCATTTTGCCTTTGCTGGTAGAAGCTGTAGTAAGGTGAATGGTGTAAGGATGCTGATATCTGTGTTCGTCGACACTGTGGTCACATGTAACACTGAGCTTGGGTGCAGATGTGTTTTAGAGCTTTATAATCACTGGCTTTAGGTTTCTCCCAACCTTTAACGGCATGTAAGCACTTAGTAATTTGGAATATAATATCATGGTTGGGAGCCTTAAAAACAGCTACAGTTTACACAAAGACAACCTAATTAAAGAGTCACCGTAACAAAAATATTTTTTTGCAGCTGAATGTTTTATGCTTAATGTTACAGTGAAACACATCAATTCTGTTCTTTATTTTGACATGTCAATACAAAAGCGAGCCATTTGGGTGTTGGTCTTGTAATAAACACAACAATATAGTTTACTCCTGATAGTTGAACCTATGTCATGGACATTCGTGAGCTGGAAACCCCTTTCGAAGTTGCTCCATTCTGATCTGAGGGATGGGTTCTGTTTGAGGTCCGCTCCCTTCTACTAGATGTGCTGGGTGGTACCGCATCAAGGATTCATTTTAATGCAGGTGACTACAAGTATACTTTACTTCACATCTGCAATAAAAGTGCAGCATAACTGCATTACGTTGCAAATACTTCATCCAAAATAACAGTTATGTTTAAAAAAGAGAAATTCATTTTGTGAGAGGTTATATGTTGTTTCCCATTCCACAATGCTTTTTTAGGCAATATGTCAAAACTGGCATGACCCAATCCCAAGGTAGCCTATCTGAAAATGTCGTAGTTCAGCGATTTTTGAAGGCCCATATGCGCTGATGTCACGTGGAGGCTCATTACGAGCCAGAAAAATGGCAGACAGAATCCTGTTTGGGATTCATTTACATTGACATTTTAGCCATTTAGCTGACACCCTTATCCAGAGTGACTTACAGTTCTGTGTGCATACATTTCCGATCTGGTCCCTATGGGAATCAAACCCACAACCTCTGGCATTGCAAGCTTCTTTGTCTACCAACTGAGCTACATGGGCCAAGTTTACTCAACCCCACACTTGGGTGAAACAGTTCCAGAGGAATAACTTCACCAAAAATGAATAAGTCATCAAAATGTGAGTAACATTTCTTTACACCATGTGTGAAAGTACTATGAAATTACTTGATATATATTTTTTTATTGAAATACATATGTTTATTAGCCTGTTGTCAGTAATGTACAGCAGTGGTTACCAATTAAGGGTCCAAAGACTCCTGTGTCAAAAACCCAACTTAAGAATACCCGTTAGACCCTACATAGATCAACTGGAAATGATGCACATGAAGGGGTTCTTCAAGGGGTATTCCTAGAAGAGCCAAAGTCATTTGTAATTAATAAAGTAACTGTAGCATAGAATAAATTCTGATTCCATACACACATCTGCTTGGTTCAAAATGTTATATTTCTTATGGGGACAAAACAAATCTCCAAAAGGTTGATTGTGATTGGCTGATAGCGATATATTCCCTATTGATCAAGACATGAAAATTGAATGAAATAGCTTCCTGCTGTAGCTGCTGCCCCTGCGACCCGACAATGGATAACCGGATGAAGAAGACAAAGCTTCCTAAATAAAAGCAATTAACAAATTTTTTTTTGGGGGGGGGGGGGGG
>JACXGJ010002309.1:0-58679 GCA_016801105.1 Esox niger | reverse complement strand
TAATGTGAACTCATATTACAGTCGTACTTCTGCTCTGTTTATCTCAGGGTTCGTCTGTAGCAGAGACTCTTGGGAGAGGGAGCTGGTGTGGGACTGCCTCTAGGGGCAAACACACTGGGGCCTGCTCTGTCACTGTCTCACGGCATTACACCCCCACACACATGCGCGCACGCGCACACACACACACACACACACACACACAGAGTTAGCAACTCTGCAGGGTAAACATGAACTGGGATCATCTCTTCTGAATAGTTGAAGGGCTCTTTCCCTCTACTTCTCTGTGTCTCTCACGATTGGCTGTGGCTCGTTGCTGAACGGGGAGGAGGGACTGTTATTCATTAAAGCAGTTGGATGTGAACCTGCCCTGAGGTTACTCTCGTCTCCCGCCTCCCTCTCTCTGTCTGTGTCTCTTCTCTCTGTTCATTGTTGTTTCTCCCTGTAGCTCGTTGTCTCTGTCCCTGACTGTCTGTAATTGTGTCTCTCCTTTTCTTTCTCCATGGTCAGTGGTCAGGGCAACTGTCTGAGCCGGTTCCTCGGTCAAGTGGGACCAGCCAAATATGCTGTGCTACTGCCAGCCAAACATAAACCGCAAATGAAAATGCAGCCACACACATTCGTTCACTCAAGAATGCACATGCCCACTCCTGTGCCTCTGAAGCACTCATCATGTATCGAGTGTTTGCTGACAAATCGGATTGGGTAATAAACCGTTCTAACCAATTTACAGGAATGTATGAATGAATACAGCTCTTTTCAAACCAGAGGTTCCCAAACTGTGTGAGGGGGCCATGGAGACAGACAAAATAAAGCTGCCACCCACACAATTTTGAGAGGAGGTGAACAATTTCGGGGAGATTAACAATTCAACCAAATTATTTTTAATTACATTAGCTATAAAACAGAACAAGCCGAATACTCATTCATAATTAAAACTGGGCATTTGTTTTAATTGGCTACTCCCAATAATAAGAGTGAGAAATGCCATTCTCGCCGTGCAGGCTGTTTCACCTGTAGATCTTCTCCCCTCCTCTCTTGGCTAGCCTGCACCTCCTCAAAGGGGCTCCAAATAGGACTCGTGCTCCATGTTGAAGATGAATGACCTCCTGTCCCCCACCCCCCATTTTGCACCTGCTGACTTTTAGTGTGACCACTTTTGAAATAAACTGCAGCACCTTTAAGAAACTCTCAAATCTGAGAGCTACTTCAGACCAAATATAAAATGGTGGTGACTTTAACACAATCTATTCATAATCTGGCAATGGTTATTTTGTCCTCAATTTTATCATAACACACTGGCAATGTCATGAACTCCAAAATATCACATTTATAGTAGACTATATGGAACTAAAGTAGGGATTATTCTTTAATCTCAGAAACACGCTTTAGGCTTAAGTAATGCTTGTTCAGTCCAGTCAGCAGGGACCGGTTCTGTACCTATCTTCGGGATTACGACCATGTTTAGCATACACATTTTCAAGACCGCTATTGTTTGCACAGTTGATGCAAGCCAATAATCACCCTTACAGCACTTCCAGAACAATCCTAGTCATCATCAATAGGTAGAAATATGACATTGCACAACTGTATGAATCTTGAATTCACGGCTGGCTTGCCAACTTATGTTAGTGATTTACCCTCTGGATTTCAATGTGGACGGCAGATCATCTACTGTAATTGTGTTCCTACATGATGAGGGGGGCCTCTTTTACACATGTGATAGCTCACACACACACACAAACACACACACACACACACACACGCACACAATTGTTCAAGGACAAACTCATTGTTTTCATGTGTCCTTGTGAAGATATGTAGGTTTAGAGTGGGAGTAGAGCTACGAGTATTTCAAGGTAACAGGGTTCTCAAACACACAGCAAGAGAGAGAGAGAGAGGTAACTGGCATGATTGACAGGGGATGGGAGTCATTCTAAAGTACCTCAAAGGATTCATTTGTTTGGAAGGATGGTTTTCCTTTGGTCTAATCCCATGGGGATTCTAGCAATGGTTGCTCTAATACAGCAAAAGCAATCACTGTCACTGAGCAGAGACGAGGATGGGCTAAGCACTGCAGAAACTATGGGAGGAATAAAGGCTTGTCTGGATATCAAATCACAATGTATAAAACAACATCTTGGCAGAGGCCTAGTTCTGTTCCTTATAAACTCTCCCACTTTATCTCGCTATCCCATCACAATTATATTTTACACAATATAAATGCTGTCATTCTCAGATATTCCCCAATGGTTATCACCTATACAAAAAGTATTAAAAAAAATTCTAATGAGAAGGCACTCCAAAATAGTGTTGATATTCCTTGTTGAGTATTTCATAGTTTTTTATTATTATCAGCCCCCAGATTCCAGTTTGACAGAATATAGTGTCTCCTAGCCCATCCTTTTATATATGGGATGCAAAGAGCAATCTGGCCCAGACATTTACAGGCTCTCATGAATAAAGGCCACTCGATACCTGGAGTTGTGCCAGTCTGCAATAGACCTTCTGAAGCAGGCCATCATTGACAGTGGGTTACACTGCCCCCCAAAGGCTAAGACTAGTATCACATCATTATGGAATATGGGATTGCGGTTTCGACCGTATGCAATTTTGATATTAAATTCCATGGACCTGTTGTGATGGCTAAACTAAAAATATATTATACGACATCTCAATGTAAATAATGATCATAAAAAGTCAGGAAGTCTACTGTTTTAACCCTTTTTTCATTAATACTTGATTCAGAAAACAAACAAACAGTGTATAACCTTCAATGGTTAGCCTTTAGGTAGAAAACCATATAAATTATGTGGAAACATTTCACACATAGCCCGAACTGATAAAGCGCTTCCTATTCAGGCTAAACCCAAGAGGGTTTTTCATTCTTAAAGACAGCTCAAGTGGCAAAGGATTTAGGATACACTACTAAATTGCAGCTAAGCTGTTGGCATTGAATATGTATTTTTAATAGCAGATTGATGCGCAAAATCCGTTTCTCCTGGTTGCCAGAGGGTGTCTGAACACTATGTGTTCTCATTACGCCTAGGTCCCTTTCTCCTCAATGATTTGTCAGCACATAGACTCACCGTGGCAACAGCTGCTTGTAGAGCAGGGATGTGTTGATATGGTTTGACAGAAGGACAGACAGACAGGAGAATATTTATAGCCTGTGTCTGCATGGAAGGTCTCTACAGTCAGGGAGAGAACTGTGATCGTGCCATTAGAATGGAAATTAGTCTGTCAGTCTCTGTCTGTGTCTGTTCTGTCTGTCTGTGACGGCGTGCTTATTGTTTGTTTGGTTTCAGGGTGAGGGTGCAGTCAGTCTGAGGTTGGGGACAGGGTGAGGGTGTGGTCAGGGTAACGTTGGGGACAGGGTGAGGGTGTGGTCAGGTGAGGATGGGGACAGGGTGAGGTTGGGGACTGGGTGAGGGTGTGGTCAGGGTGAGGGTGAGGGTGTGGTCAGGGTGAGGTAGGGATCAGGGTCAGGTTAGGGTTAGGGTCAGGGTTTTGTCAGGGTGAGGTAGGGATCAGGGTCAGGTTGGGGTTAGGGTCAGGGTTTGGTCAGGTTGAGGTCAGGGGTTGACATGCTGCTATTGGTGCATCCTCTGTCATGTACAGTATGATTGCTGGCATTGTCTCAGTTAGAGACCCAACTAGGCTGTAAGGAATGACAATGCAGATCACAAGAACAAGGCTAGAACTGTGCAACACTCTTATCAGACCTTCCTGTGGTAACTGCTAGAGTTTTGAAGATGTTGTATTTGCACTATAGAAGGATACATTTCCATATCCAATATTCTAACACGGTAATCTCAAGTGGGATGAGAGTGCAGGTTTGACTTCAAATTGTCTCTGCTCTCTCCCCCTAATTCTCTCTCTTTTTTTCTCTCCCATTTTTCCCTTTTCTTCCCTCTCCAATCCCTCCCACAGCGGTGATAGTTCCAGACGGGGGTGGAGACAAGGCCGCTCTGGGCCTGGGTGATGATTTAGGCAGTGACGAGGACCTCTATGAGGAGTTCCGCAGCTCTGGACATCGCTTCGGACACCCTGGGGGAGGTGGAGAACAACTGGCCATAAATGAGGTAGACTTTTGTTTTCTTAGTCCCTCTCACAGACGCATTCATTCTCTCATTCACTCTCTCAGTCCCTCTCTTTCTCTACACACTGTCTGACTTGCTGCATTGGCCACAAACATCCCCTGCAACACTGCAGTGCTCACTCAGGTTCTCTGGGATTTCAAGTACAGTGTGTGTCCATGAGAGTGGGGTTTGGTTCTCTAAAGGATTTGTAGTTGGTACTTATGTTAGTAAAGAATGTGACTTGGGTGTGATGAAATCCCTGACTCACTGACCTGCTGTGTTCATAAAGAAGCTTCCTAAGACATCCTGGTGCATTGTGGGTAGACTTCAGCATATGCGAGGCCCCAGCTCTGAACAGTCTGGTGCTCCATTTGAGCCCCTCCCCCTTTCTGGGTATCATGTAGAATTAACGTGACAGATTAAGACAAACACGCAAAGGAAAATATTTCCTCAGTTTTTCCCAGCATTTAGAGGCAGATCTGTGGGGATCCTTAGGGGACTGGGGCAAAAGGCTTGAGGGACAAGCTAAACGTGTTTATTGTTGTGGCTAAAATGTTATGTATTCCTGCATACTTTCCACTGGCTGACAGGAGCAGAATACTAATACACATTGGGCAGTCCTCTCTCTCACACACACACGCACAAGTTTGTACAGCTAACCTCATGGGGACCAGAAAATAGAAATTGCATGCTCCTTTGCCCTAATCTTAATGCTTAACCATCCCTAACCTCAACCCTTACCTTATCCTAACCCCAACCCAAACCTTAACCTTTGACCCTAAACCCTGAGCCAGAAACACCTGTGTATGCTATTACTAATGCAGAGAGAGAGAGGCTGTCCACACAGGAGAGGGCATGGAATGCTGGGTTTGTGCCTTGTTGCCATGGTTACCCTTTCAGGGCTCTGTGTGATGTATGACACCATAGAAATGCAATCTCTAGAACAGCTATGAACAAGGAATGTTCGAGTAATTGTGCTTTCAAAGACCGGTTTCCAACACAGATCAGGCCTAGTCCTGGTACTTAAAGGCATGATCAAGATGGAAACATTGAAACAGCTTTTCAGTCCAGGCCTAGAGTAAATAAGTGCTGATAAAGGACCATCTAGTAGAATGTTCCCAGATCTAGTATGTGTAAGTTAATGAATAATAGATCACAGGGTTGGAATGGCCACATATTATCAAGTTGAATGGAGAACTATGTCAGAGGTATGGACAAAATCTAAAGTACAATGGAGTAACATAATCTTCTCATCATATTCAGTTTTTCTCAGTGAGAATGACCAGTGGCAGGCAGCATATAGATCTGTGTCTACCCCTGGGTATCCAGGTCAGAGGTAAAGAGGGATAGAGATCAATGTCATAAGATCAGCAATCGTGAAAATATATTTAAAAAAAATAGCAGTATGATAATCCTGATAATAATCCCAGGTGATAATCTTAGTCACACTTTAATCAGACAGACTGCTTCAGTAACGGATATACAAACACATACCAACAAATACAAACACATACCAATGTATACAAACACACACCAACATATACAAACACATACCAACATGTATAAACACATACCAACATGTACAAACACATACCAATGTATACAAACACATACCAACATATACAAACACATACCAACATATACAAACACAAACCAACATATACAAACACATACCAACATATACAAACACATACCAACATATACAAACACATACCAACATATACAAATACATATCAACATGTACAAAAACATACCAACATGTAAAAACACATATCAACATATACAAACACATACCCACATGTATAAACACATACCCACATGTACAAACACATACCAACACATACCAACACATAAAAACACATACCAACATATACAAACACATACCAACATGTACAAACACATACCAACATATACAAACACATATCAACATGTACAAACACATACCAACATATACAAACACATACCAACATATATAAACACATACCAACATATACAGACACATATCAACATGTACAAACACATACCAACATATGCAAACACATACCAACATATGCAAACACATACCAACATATGCAAACACATATCAACATGTACAAAAACATACCAACATGTACAAACACATATCAAAATGTACAAACACATACCAACATGTACAAACACACATCAACATGTACAAACACATATCAACATACATAAACACATACCAACATATACAAACACAAACAAACTAACTAACAAACACACAGCCTATATAAACCCTCCCTTTCCACACACACAGTCTATTATTCGGCATCCGCCTGCTCCCTCATCCCTCTCCCCACCCCCGCCCTCCCTGGGGTTGTTGAGGCACTCCTCATCCACTTTGGTAGCTAGGATACGGAGACACACTCAGACGCCTGATTGGCTGCTCGAGGTGGAAAGAAAAAAAAGAGGAAAAAAACAGCGAGAGGGACTTGGATGGATGGTGGTGCTAGTGTATCTTCAGGCAGACCCCAGCACCATTTTAGCTTTAGAGTACACCTAAAAGGGCGAGACAGAGAGAGATAGAGAGGTAGGGAGTGAGAGAGAGAGGGAGAGAGATAAAGGCTGCCATGTTAGAGGAGCTCAAATAGCTGCGTGGACGTAACCCAGAAGCAGGAGGAGGTTGGAGGGGAAGGGGGCCGAGGAGCGACAGAAGAGGACGGCGGACAAGAACAACAACAGAATGAGAAATGAAATGAGAAAGATGCAGCATCAGCTCCACCTCGCATCCTGACAAGACCGAGGAGGACCGGGGAAGGAGAGAGGAGAGGACGAGGGAGGACGCCCAGAACAGCGGGAGGGGGCGCGAAGGGCAGAGTGCTCCGGCTAAGGTGCCAAGGCGTCTCCGGGAAGCAGCCCGCGGGGAGCGTGGCGGAGAGGAGAGGACGGGAGAGGCGGAGGACGGGCCGGCTCGGTGCTGACGGAGGAGAAGAAGAGGGGGAGAGGGACGGAGAGGGGGGGAGGGGTGAGGGCCCTGCCGGGGCCTGCGTCATGGCTCGTGGCGGAGGTGCTCACCGCGCCCGGCAGCATCTGGGCGTCCTCAACACGTTGCTGCGCTGCAACCTCCACCCCGAGACTCAGAAGGTCGTGGTCTTCATGATCATGATGCTGCTCGTCATCATCAACGTGGTGCTCATGTTCCTCCTGGCCTTCCAGTAGACACGCAGACGTCTCGCGCGCACGCACGCACACACACACACACACACACACACACACATCCATATCAGCAACCGAGGAAGAGGGAGAAGCCGAGGAGGGCGAGCATAGCCCCGACATACTGTACAGGTGTGGATGGGAGTCGCGGTGAAGAGGAGAAGCACGCAGGTAAAGCGGGGTGATGTGATTAGTGTGGCTGGGTGCTGGGAGCGCAGGGTTATGTGGGACAGCTGGTTGTTTACAGAATGCCGACTGTAGAAAACACTGTTTTTTACATTGAGTAAGGACTTGCTAACAGCTCTCCCGTCAGAATAGACGGTGGGGTAAAAGAACATCTCTCTGCTGGCCTGCGTGTTGTTAGATGTATTCGTAGATGGTCTGGACAGAGCTGTGTCAAGTCATTCTGCAGCCACGGTCTATGTGATACACTGTCCCAGAGTTGGATCTAGCCCACGTTACTTGGTTGAATCCATATATCATCTGGTCATACAGTGGAGGTTATATGTTTATGGTCCATGGGCTTGGTGTTTACTGCTTCACTGCTCGTGTAAAGGTCCAGCTGTGCAGGGCTAGAGAAACCAGCTGCGGCGTGCACGTGCGCGCGTGTGTTTTTGTGTGTTTTTGTGTTAAGGGGCTTGGAACATTTCTGCAAGGGGTGAAGATAGGGTGGTTCAGAGAAGGTGATTTAGTTGTGATTCTGGCCCAGGTTGTGAGATGAGGGAGAATGACATGGCCCGGAGTTACTGCCAGACAAGCTGATCCGCTTCCAGTGGAAGGGCTTTGTGTCTTTAGGTTCTTCCCCTCCTGCGCGCAAAAGCAAATGATCCTATCAGTACATCTGAAATAGAATTTCTTTAACCTGGTTTTGACTCTGTAAAAATGACATCTTGTGCTTGGTTGCATAATGATGGTAGGATCCGTAGAGAGAAGAGACGGTGTGGGCGTGTCGCCTAGCAACAGGCCCATAGTCCCCCTCGCCATGACGATGGATCGATGGCGGGGAGACATAGATCATCCGAGCCAACAGAACAGGCACAAAAATAGACACATAGATCATATCATATTAGGGTTTTACTCAGGATACACCGGCAGTATGAAGGCCTAGCAGAAGGTTAGGATCTTGTTCTCATAGAGATCAGTTATTGTTTGCCACTTAGCTTGGCTTCCTGAGCAACAATAAAAGACTGTGTACTTTAGTAGAGAGCTGCCTTATACCCTATGGGTCATTCCATCGAGGCTTACCATTTTTATAGAAATAATAAACAAGAAAATTGCCTCTCGGATGCCGGCGTTATGTTGGTGCATTAGTGTGTTGTGCGGACGTGTGTGTGTGTGTGTTGTGCGGACGTGTGGTCATTATGGCAGTGTGAAATATGACCACTGCAGTACATTTATTACTAACACAGGGTCTTTAGCGCTTTCTATCTCTGTTTCTCTCATCTCCACATTGATCTTTGTCAGACATGCTCACATTCAGTGGTGTGGCTCTAGCAAAATCTGTGCATACCACTCCTGTCCTGACTCAGTTAGCTTATCTAGCACTTAAGCTGCAAGATTGTTATATTTTTCTGTGGTAAATGTAACTTACAGGCAAGAAGCATTGTTCCTAATTCCATAATGTCATACAATGTCATAAAATGCAATGACATGTAGTATGAAAATACATAAACCTTGATCATAGTTGCATTACAATGTAATTATCTTTCGATTTTGTCATGGTGAAAGCCAGCCCCACTGAACTCTATCTCCTGTCTGTCCACTTTGTTCCCCCCCGTCTGTCCTGTCTCACCTGTCTGTTGTGCTGCACCTGTCTGTCTTCCCATGTCTGTCTTACCATGTCTGTCTTCTCCTCAGCTGATCAGTGATGGTAGCTGTGTGTACGCCGAGGCCCTGTGGGACCATGTCACCATGGACGACCAGGAGCTGGGTTTCAAAGCAGGGGATGTCATCGAGGTAGTGGATGCCACCAACAAGGAGTGGTGGTGGGGACGCATTCTGGACAGTGAGGGCTGGTTCCCAGCCAGCTTCGTTCGGGTAACAAACAAAACCTTCATAGTTTTTTCTCCTTTTGTCTCTCTCTCTCTCTTTCTCTCTCTCTCTCTTTCTCTCTCTGGGGATCTTGGGAAAACATACCTTTCATATCTATTATTTTTGAGGTGTTGGAATTGCAGCTAGAACAGGAGCAGCTGTCAACAATGTGGGCTACTGTAAAGCATTACGTTGTTTTTCAAAGAGACATCTTTTATTATTTTGCAGAAAATCATTTTCTCAGTCGCCACGCACATGCTAATTGAAAATACGGGGGAAAAATATAAATGTACTCTTCTGTTAGTGAGGTAAGGTATTTAATAACACTACCTGGTCCCGGTAGTTGCGTGTGAACCAGGATGAGCCCATGGAGGAGTATCTAGCCCAGATGGAGGATGCCGGGCGTGGGGAGGAGGACCGACCCGGAGTGATTCTGGGGCCAGGCCTGCCTTGTAAGGAACAGATGAGGACCAACGTGATTAATGAGATCATGAGCACAGAGAGGGACTATATCAAACATCTCAAAGACATCTGTGAGGTCAGTACTGTTCAGGTTATACCTTGCCTGCTCTCTGTCTGCACAATATTCCTTGATGTGGTGCATGCCTTTTAATGCCTTTAGAAACCATCTCATATGAAATCTTCTTGGAGAATAGGAATCTTGTTTCTCTACCACCAAAACAGACATAACACCAAATTGGAGAATTTGTGTACCAAAACACTTTTCAATAAGACCAAATGTATTCAATATGTTTCAACTTTAATATTTTTGGGGTTCGTAGAGATACCTCAGAGTCCTGTTTCTGTCAGAGTCATTACCTCCCATCCTAATTAGGGCCTGGTTTTCAGCAACCAGTTTGGTAAATGTGTCTGTAGAAGACATGGTAATGGGACTCCAAATATCTGTAGAAGACATGGTAATGGGACTCCTGTATCTGTGGTCCTCAGGGATACATTAAGCAGTGCCGTAAGCGAACAGACATGTTCACAGAGGAGCAACTGCCATGTATCTTCGGGAACATTGAGGACATCTACCGCTTTCAGAAGAAGTTCCTGAAAGGTCTGGAAAAGAAGTTCAACAAGGAGCAGCCCCACCTCAGCGAGATTGGATCCTGCTTCCTGGAACATGTGCGTATATTTGCATTGCCATGGTAACTATAACGTCGACAGCAAACGATCTGTCATGAAACCTCTCTGGAACCCAGACGGTTCCACCCATTTAAACCTCAGTTCTAAAGCACCTCAAACTACCAAATGCTAACGTTCCGTTTCCTCTCCAGCAAACAGACTTCCAGATCTACTCGGAGTACTGCAACAACCACCCCAATGCCTGTGTGCAGCTGTCCCGCCTGATGAAGACCAATAAGTACGTGTTCTTCTTCGAGGCCTGTCGCCTGCTCCAGAAGATGATCGACATCTCGCTAGATGGCTTCCTCCTCACACCCGTCCAGAAGATCTGCAAGTACCCCCTCCAGCTAGCCGAGCTACTGAAATACACCAACCCGCAGCACAGGTAACCAAGCCGCACATTCGCAAGAACGAAAAGAGAGAAGGAGGGAGAGAGCGTCTAACATGGCTGTCTGTTCTGGGCCATCCAGGGATTATAAGGACGTGGAAGCTGCCCTGAATGCCATGAAGAACGTGGCCAGGCTGATCAACGAGAGGAAGCGGCGCCTGGAGAACATCGACAAAATCGCCCACTGGCAGAGCTCCATAGAGGACTGGGAGGTAAGAAGCAGTGCATCATGGGTCATGGGCCAGAATCCAGTCGACTTGATTAGCACCTGTCTTTTGTTAAAATATAATAGTTTTAGACTGAGCATGATACTATCTGTGTCCCATGCCATGTATATCTGCCGGCTCTAACATTTGTGGAACATCGTCAGGGAGAAGATATCCTCAGTAAGAGTTCTGATCTGATCTTTTCTGGAGAGCTCACAAAGATCTCCCAGCCTCAGGCCAAGAGCCAACAGCGCATGTTCTTCCTCTTCGACCACCAAATGGTCTACTGCAAAAAGGCAAGCTCCCTGAAAAAGTGCTCCCTGGGCAGCCGAATGACTCTTAGTTTCAAGTGTGTGGTTAGAAAGTGCATTAGTAGTAACATTTCACTCCTCTGTAGGACCTCCTGCGCAGGGACATGTTGTACTATAAGGGCCGTGTGGATATGGACCAGATGGAGGTAGTGGATGTGGAGGACGGGAAGGAGAAAGACTTCAACTTGTCGGTGAAGAACGCGCTGAAACTGCGCTCCCTGACGGGGGACGAGGTCCACCTACTGTGTGCTAAGAAACCAGAGCAGAAACAACGCTGGCTCAGAGCCTTCCAGGATGAGAGGAGGCAGGTACAGCATGACCTCGAGACAGGTGAGACACCACCCCATCGCCTTAGGTCTTTCTGACGTCATAATTTTGAGCCACTGTTTTAACAAAACTGATTTGCGTCTTAATTACCGTACTTTGATAAGTTACAGCTACATGTTTGGGCCCTGAAGAGTAAAAAGGGACGAGCTACTCCGACATTTGAAAATGTCAGTGTGTGATATCAGCTTTAAAAAGACGCCGATTTGAATGTTTGCTCTTAGTAAAATTTGAGTGTCACTCTATGCTCGTTCTTTGGCTGCATTAATACTTAAACAGCCTTTCCTAGTAGGGGCTTTGGACAGAGAGCCAGGGAACTGTAGAGAGGAGAAAGTGTTGTAGGCAGCCGCTAATGGATCTGAGTGTTGTAGGTCTCTCTGAAGCTCTCCTCTCCTCGGCTATTGTCTTTGTGTTTGTCCTGTATTCATGTGCATGTGGAGGCATCTGCCGGACCACCTGGTTTAACTGTAGTGGCCTCTAACTCTGAGGCTATGCATTTGCCTCCCTGACCCAGATAGTCAGTGCCCTCATAAAGAAAGATAATCTGAATGCGGCTGGAACTGTCTCGTTCAACAGTATGGCGTCATATTAATTGGTGGCACTATGTTGAACTATGACCTCGCCGGTTTCCCTCTCCAGGATTTTCTATAACTGAGGTCCAGAAGAAACAAGCTATGCTGAACGCCTGCAAAAGCCATCCTGCTGGGAAGCCCAAAGGTATGTCAGGGTAATGTATGGATGAGTAGCAGATGTCAGGGTAAAGTATGGATGAGTAGCTGATGTCAGGGTCATGTATTTGGATGAGTAGCATCTCTGAACACACAGACGTGTGTAATATTGAGAGGTTGAATTGGCTCAAAGTCTAACTCTGCCCCCCCCCCCAGCGGTGACCCGTCCCTACTATGACTTCCTGCTCCGTCAGAAGCACCCGTCTCTGCCCAGCACTGTGCCCCAGCAGCAGGTCTTCATGTTAGCTGAGCCCAAACGCAAGGCAACCACCTTCTGGCAAAACATTGGCAGACTGACACCTTTCAAGAAGTGAAAACCGCTGAAAGAGGAGGCGACGGATGAGAGAAGGAAAGAAGGACAAGTGGAGAGAAGATCTGTCTGCTCGTGCCTGAACTGACCTTTTTATTCCCAATCCTTTTTATTCTTCTGTCCTTTTTCTTTGTTATACATAATGTTATCCTAATAGATATACTGTTTATTGTGAAAGGTAAGGATGATGATAATGATAATGATGCTATATTTTCTTTGAGAAAGCACTTTATAGGTTGGTTACAATCAGGCTTGGGAATGGTTCTCCCGGACATTGTGTATACGTTGGGAGAACGTAACTAGGACTATTATACCCTCTTCTGCAACCACAACTTCAACCAAGCACCGATTTGTACTAATACTACTACTGCTACGTGGACATGTGACTGCCACTGAGGCTCCTCCCTTTTGAAAGACGTTGACTGGTAACAACAGAATTATGTTTTTTCCCAGTGTTTTATGTTTTTGTTTTGTCAACAAATGCCAACTGTTCACAGTGCCAGATACATTTTGCTTTTGTATTTAAGTTTGTTCTGTGTCTGCAATGAAAAAAAGGAGAAAAGGGGGGATAAAGTTTATTGTACTCTGTGCAAAGATGTTTTCCTGTTTTATTTTAAGCATCTCCTAATAGAGAGTATTTAAGGGTTTGCTACCATATGACGCAAGATTTTACTTCTGAGTTACAGAGATTGAGGCAACTGTGCATTTAGCTGAAATCTGCGGCATTTTTGCAAGTTTAGCATAAAACTGGAGCATACAGTATATACTAAAACGCCTGCTGTTACCAACTCAATTGTTTTCAATATCAATCCAAACACATTGGACACATTTTTAATTAGGAGCTGGTAAGGAAGTCAAAACAAACTGATAGCCAGACAATTGCTTTTCAGTTCAAACCGCCCCACAGGCTGGATCATCTACTGGGAGTTCAGTCGAATGTCCCCTGAGTCTTTCATCAGCACACTCTCTCTCATTCTCTCTCCCTCTGACTGTCTGAAACACCTTTCAGAAGTCTTACGTTACAGAAGAATAGGCACGGGTTTCTGTTGTGACAAAATATGTCTGATGAAGAGATTACAGGCAGTTTGAAGATTCCGGGGAAGTAGGTTAGCTGGATGAGATGCTAAAAACACCTTACTAGTGACTTCTGAGGCTTTTTCATCTATCTACACTGCCCAAAAGAAATTACCTTTGCCAATGTGAATGAGAAACTATTTTTGAGCCATTTTGTTTGACTGAATAATTTTTTATCTGCAAAAATATTTTCTATTCATTAACAGAATATTTGTTGGTATTACTATCACTTAAAAATGCTTAAGACTTCCATCATTTACCATGTTTTGTAAACCAAACTATTAGCTTGTCATGCACACAGAAGTCTAAATCCAGCATTTCATTGGAGAGGTTTTCCTCAATTAAAATCAAGTAGCTTTGTGATGGACTGCTCTCCCCTGGGATTGACTGGGATGTCTGACAGAACAATGAACTAAAAGTGTGTTTGTATGTACAGCTTAAAGCATTTGTGTGTGATTCCTCCCACAAAGCCAAACAATTAATCCAAACCCGTCATAACAATGCCTCTTTTTAAATATAGATTCTGAGTCTGCCAGCTTCTAAAAATTGACCTAAATATTACCACACTTTTCTGCCTTCACAATTTTGAAAAATTCACGATGACGGTCTTGCTACATAGCAACTCTCAGCAGGCTCTGAAGCTTTGGAGAATCTGTGTGCTCAACTAGGAGGTACTTTCCTGTACCCACTCACCTGCAGGAGAATGCATTCAACAATTCCAAGTGAAATTTCCAGCACCCGACTCAAACACCCTGGCAATATACATTACCCAAGAGCAGTTGGGAGATCAATTGACCATTTGAAAAAGAACTGTTGTAGAAATACTGCAATTCCCTATTGATAAAATTTAGACAAATATTTGTGTCTTGTGACCTGAGTGAAGATGGAGTCTACCTCTCAGAAGTCAGTACGCAGCCATATGACTGGGGGCCGGCCTTGGGGGTGGGGGGTGGGGTCTCTCAGACCAGTGTTGATGGGGTCATAAATGTTTCAAGCCTGATAAAATGTCACAGGGTTTTTTGATACATAAGCCTTCTCAAATAAGCAGGGACCTAATGAACAGTGAAGTTGGACATTCTGGCAACTAAACTGATGTCTTTAGGAAGAGACAGACTAGCTTGATGCTACAGTGTATTTCACCATAAAAGTAGCACTTTACTCTGTACTCTGAAACGGTTTGGCAAATCGGCATTACATCTTTAATGATTACAGTGCTTTCAGAAAGTATTCTGACTCCTTCACATCAATCAACACATATTGCCCCATAATGACCAATGGGAAAAGGTTTCAGAAATTTGTGGCGCTTTATTAAAAATAAAAATACTTAAATATCTCATGTAGTCATATGAAAATGTAAGCACATCCCCTGGGAAGCTGTTTTCTCTACATTTTTGGACATAGATACATTTAATATTCAGTTTAACTGTATTGTTAGATTACGGCAAACTAATGAAATGAAAGTGAAAGTCTTTGCCATCACTTTATTCATCTAACAGAAATGATAACTTCACACCTAGCTTAAATAGCTAATTTTGCCCCCTTTGCTTGAAATAACAATGTACTGTAGCCATTTTTTGAAGCGATCACTCTCTTCCATCAACTGGGAGAAATGTTGGCCCACTATAGTATTGCTTCATCTGTGTCATGCTTGAGGGCTTTTTGCATGCTTTTCTGCACAGCATTTGGATTGGAGTGAGACCTGGCGTTTTACTTGGCCATTCCGAGTTTCTTTTTTTTTCTTGTTTTTCTCTTGTGTTTTGGATCATTGTCCTGTTGCAAGATCCATGTTTAGTTCAGCTTAGTGACAGATAGACTCATATTCTCACAAATGTTGCAGTACAATTTTGTAATTAGAATTTGTGGTTTATGGTTTACCCAATGATGGCAAGTTAGCCAGGCCCTGAGGCAGGAAAGCAGCTCCAAACCATAATGTCCGTCTTCCTCCGATTTCTTTGCACTCTGCAAATTTGATATATGGGTTTTATAGGTTGGTTTTAGTCATTTTGGCTATGGGGTGGGTTAACTTTTTCCCCAGGTGGTCAGGGTCAGGATAGAATGAAGTTAGGTGAAGGGATGGCAATCCATTTTAACTTCAGAAAGATCCAGCTTTCTCCAGGTATCAATAATAAATAGTATGCACTCCCCAACTTACAGTGCTTTTGGGAAGTATTCAAATTTGACAGACTGAACCCAATACGAGATCTAATAAGAATGTTTTTTATAGGCTACCATAATTTACTAGACATCTTAGACTAACATGGTCAACACAGCTCTGGAAAGAATAGAGACCACTGCACCTTTTTCTTTCCCTTTCAAAAATGTTGAAAAGGAAGGTTTTGAGTGAGGCGTTCGATTTGCAGTGGTCTCTTCATTTTAACCCTTCTGTTCCTCACTCAAAATCTTTTCATTAAATAACTTAATTATTTCCAGAGCTGTGTACCATCACAATAAAATATCTATTTTGCCAACGATATCTCATAGGGTCCATCTAGTGGACAACAAAAAAAAATAACCTGACCAGAGTACTGCAGTAAGCCCCAAATGCACACGTTACAACCAGCTATAATGGTCAGCACAAACAGCACATTAAGTGGGAGAAAAACAAAGATGACAGGACTTGAAATAAAAATTAAATAAAACATAACAATGACAATTCTTATACTTTTATTTATTTTTGGTCTTTCTTGAAAATACAAAACCAAAACACAAAACATTACAAAACAGTAACTGAGGTGACTTAGGCAACATAGATGAGCGACTTGAAGACAAATACACAACGGTAAGTTATGGTGGAGCCTTGAGGTAACTAGCAAACAATGGCAAAGTTGGCATCCTTAAAACAGAGCATTTCATTTAAAGGATTGAAATGTGTCTTCCAGTAGTGCTAACAATATTACAAATCAATTTAATTGATCAAAATAAATCCATCATAAAAGTTTTAAACCTGTTAAAATGTCTCAGGTTAGCAGTTATTCTGAAAACTGTAGAGCCTGGTGTGGTTAAAACTCAAACCAATGACAGAAAGGAATCTGTTATGTTCCAGTATGATACATACATTACAGCTGTATGTACAATGTACACTGTTGGCTTCAGTTTTTTAAGCTTTCAGCAAATTTAATCATATACAAACACGCTCACATGCATACAAATTCTCTCGCTCGGTCACTCACTGTCAGTGAAACAGTCCAAATGCTTTGAACAACCCTCCATCAATGAAACTTCCTTAGTTATCTGTGATAGTGGAATAGATCAAATGTCATGATAGATTTGTTGTATTTAGCTGTAGTGCTTTAATGACTCTCAGGTCAATGTAACAAAAGGAAAAGAAAATAAGTAATCTAAGCCTGTTGGGACTCTGGGTTCACAAAATCGTTCATGGGCAAATAACTTATAGATTGATTTAGTGATGGAATGGATATCAGACATCTTGTCACAAGAGGCACAAAACTCAAAATCGCCACCTTCCTCAAAATACAAAAATGGCTGACAGACAAATGCTGACACAGCATCACCCAAAGAAATAATAGTATCATAGTAACATCACCAAAAACAAGCAATGAAAACAAACCTTTGTTCACCACTGCTTTGTGTTTTAAAATTAAGTAACTTCTTGGTATGAAATAAATGTTTTACTTTTAATGTTTGACATTAAGACATGGCATCGGTGATTCAAAATGTGTTTTTAGTTCCTTTGGACTTTTGCTTTATGATGACTTTGCATCACTCAGGGCAAATATAATGCTATATATACACACATGCATTCAAATTGATAGATACCAAAATAAAAACAAACTCCCTTTTCACCACTTAATAGTTTGCTATAAAAATCGCAAGACAATCCACCATCACATGTTTGCGTGGAGACTGCCGCCAGACTTAAGATATGCAGCAGTGAGTAAAGAATTCTGGGATAGCATTATTCCAAACAGGAAGTCAGGAGTGGGAAGATTCTCTTCATCCTGTTCTGAGCAGACCTGTTTTGTAGTTGGGCTTCAGATTCACATTATGCTTGGAAGGAGGAACAGCTGGTAGGAGATACTGAAGGGCGTTATCATCACCAGCTGTAGAATACTGGACTGGAGTGTGAATGCATATCTTACACCTGAAGGAGACAGACACAACAGTGACTAAATAAACAGTTACACACACACACACACACACACACACACACGATAATTGTTTCGATGGTTTTGCATTTATATGTATTCCAAGTGTCACTGCCCTGTGTTTCTCCAGGTATACTGACCACAGAGACCATGAAGGACATGAGGCGAAGCATGTACTCAGTACTCACTGTGCCATATCACCTCACCACTGGGGGGGCACATAGCTGTAGGTGGGCGTGCCTGGGTGTCGGTATGTAGGCATAGTGACTTGATGTGGGGCGAGGGGGGTTGGGGAGTGCGTCAACAGGGTTCCTGGAGGTGTGCAAAAGGCAATAAAAACAACGTAATGGATCCTTGTACAAGATGTACATGCTGTGTTGAGACAGAATTACATTTGAGGGTATAAAGTTAAATAAATAAATATCTGAATTGCACTCACCGGCTGACATGGCCATGGTTGTCCCTGCGACCATCCCCATGGCAATGCCGTTGTGGGGGCGAGGCTGGTGGTGCATGGGCGGGGCATACATGGCTGCTGGCATCCCATTGGGCTGGACCACTGTAGTGTGATGAATGACATGGGGCGGAGCTGCGTACAGCGGCTGTGTGTAATAAGTGCCTTGCTGCTAATGGAGGAGAAGAGCTTAGATCAGTGCCACATTCAGTAAAAGCTGTAGACTAGTTGGTAGACAGTTTTCCCTAAGTACTGTTATTTTTTTCCTAACAATACAGCTATGGGATTTCCAGTGACATGGTAGGGTGGCTCATGGATTATTTACCCAAGAGACCAACACACCCCATTATTATTAATTGTTAGTCCGTTTGCAGCTTAATCTGTCTCTGTGGAAATGGCCAGTGTTAAGCCAAGTAGAGGTATGAAGGCCTCAGCCATCCCTAAATGGGAGGCCACATACATAATGTAACTTTAAATGGAGAAACCTCGCACAGAGCCCATGAAAATGGCATATCTCCTGCTCTTGAGAAACTGGGCAAAACATTGAAGTAGATGCCAACACCACTACATCTGCTTTGCATAACCAGCGAATTACTGAACTTCAAAGGACCTCAGTTCCAGATGACACAAAATGTGTACAGATCTGAACAGACAATCGAATGCTAATGGCTAAAACGTCGATCAGAAAAGCCATTTAAGGTGTAATAATATAAAATGACAAATCAAACAATCTGAGAACTACTCCGAAGGTGAAAAGAAAAAAACGACAACGAACTTCCCCTTACATCTCAGTTTTGTGTAACTTGGTATTATGTTAAACATCCATGGAAACTGGTCAGTCATTTTTGGGATGTCCCAGAGGCTTCCTTTGAACCAGACAACCTACTCTTCATTATCCTGGTAGTTTCAGAGGTGCTGAAAAGATTACCCAAGCCCCAGCAAAAACAAATTAATTCGGTGTCTCATTTTAGAAATAACAATTCATTCTGATGTTCTGAAAAACTGAATAATACCTGCCAGCCTTTCCCCTCTATTCCAGAACATTCAGAATCATCAATTCATTCTAAATTATACCTATGAGGCGATTATCTCTTGCATATAGTCCACGGCCTCATGTGCTTGCCCTTTTGGCTGAGACATAGAAGGTAGGAAGCAATTGTGTTTTCATGAATAAAAATATGAATCAGGGATGAGACCGAGTGACAAAGGAAAAACAAAAGCATTTGGCAAAACTGATGCAACACTAATCTAGTAGGAAGATAATGCCTGATGAGAGCACAAATCAAAAATTGAAGTGCAAAATGTTTCAATGCCACAAACATGATTTTATAGTGTGTGCTACTGTGGCTGTTTGCTGAACTAGGTTGGAGAGGGACATTCATGACGTAGCTCGAGCACCATAGAAGCTGCTGAAACCCTCAACGACAGAGTACAGCAGCACAACCGCGGCTCCACACACACATTGATCTTGTAATTTCTTTAGCCCGATTAGACTAAAGTTAAGGGCTCCTTGAATGCGATGGGGAGAGGAAGCTCTGTTGTGCGTTTATGTACTGCTCCTGGGACATTGATACGGGGGGGATGTTGGCGAAGAAGTGTCAACATGTTTGAAGGTGTTAGCAACTGTGCGGGCTACTTCAATCAAGCAGTCGAGACAAACGATGAATGTTTTATCAACACCTCTATGTCCGTTGCTGCTGTTGTGCCATTGTAGTGCTACAGAAGTGGATCCTCCTCGACTCAGCTCACAAAAAACAAGTTCGTAAAGCATCCACATTTATTATAATTTTGATTCAAGTGGACGCATTCATCACAGTGTAGCAAACTGTGAAGTATTATTGTTTATTTTTACTCAGAAATCTGGGTTCATGTGCGATGTAGAGACCGACCCAACCACATCCCTAGTTGTAACAGGTCCCACTCGGGCTTGAACCCGAGTCCTCTGGATGGGAGTCGGTTGCTTTATCAAGGAGGCTAAAACCCATGGGCTCTAGCATCGGTCGCTAGAGCTCCTCTTAAGGCGTGAGGTCTGCACTCATTGCACAGCACTCTACATGCTGGCCTCCGTTAAATAAGGCAAGGTGAGAGATTTAGAAGAGGATTTTTCCTTAATACATGAAACAGCTCGCATGACATATTAAGCAGATTAAGCAGAAAATGTTTTCATTACAAGCACACCATGAAGCTTAATAAACTAAAATTTTCTAAACTGGGCAACAAAACACCGCCTGTACAGAGATGTTGTATAATTAGCTAGTTATGTATATACAACCCCATTATACAGAAACAATATAAATCTTCTACAGTCCTTTTCAATAACACATGCGACTGACAGTCACAAAGTGACTGACTATATCCCATAATAACTGGGACAGAGATGAACTGGAATTTTAAGTCTAATAACAGAAAGGTTAAAGTATAGATTCTCAGATTATAATCCAGTGCATTTTCGTACAAAACAGAAACTCTTTATATAGGCTATTCCCTGTATTTCAGGGCATCTCAAGTATGGGGACAGATGAATATAATGGACTGATTATTATAATTCATTTGGCAACATATCTCGTTGCCCAAATAATTAGGAATTTATGGAAGCAAGTCACAAACGTTCCACCAATTTCTCTACAATTTGACAAGCATCCAGTAGCATGAGTGTAGTAGTGGAAAGCATAAACATTAATTGCGGTGGTGTATAATATTGCCTGGGCCCATTTAGTCTTGTGTTTTGTACCTACAGTCATTTACAACAAGTCTCTGGTCTTGTTAGTTTAACTAGAAGACGATGGTTTCACTCATTTCCCATTAGCTGTCCAAAAAGGTTAATGAACAGTTATTACAATTTAGGTAACTGCATTATATAATTAAACACTGATAAGACCTACAAACACAGAAATCCATCCATCAAAATATTACTCACTAATTAAAATGGGGTTAGCCAAAGAAACAGCTGTTGCATAAGACCACTGGACAACATTATAATTTTTTGTCTAGTCAATCACTCAACCAAGTGCCTGACCTGACCACCAGCTCAGGTCTATAGAAAACATACAAGACGGGAGTTCTCATTTTAGAAGAGGGAGACAGAAATCGAGAAACCCTAGACGATGCACCAGAAGGTACAATACCTTCCAGCTTTTTGACCCCAGTTTACCCGTGAAGAATCACAAATTTGATAAATACTACAGCAAAAAAAGGGATCTCACATAAGATTACTGGGGTAGATCAAACACATAGTAGAGGCTGAATATTGCCCAACATACAAACATACCGGAGCATAGGGGTTCTGTTGGGGGTAGGGGCTCCTCACGGGGTAGACGGCCGCTGGGTAGGGATTGGGTGATGAGGAGTAGGGTGGGACAGCCCCCGTGGTGGGGGAGCAAGACATTTTAAAAGGAGTGCCCGGAGCGTAACCTATATCAGAGGGTTGCAGAGACATTACATTTAAACACTTCACATTATATTCATGTAATTTAGCAGATGCTCGTTTTAAGAGTCACTTATTGCAGTGAGTTCATACTGTATCACACAGTTTTCCATACAGAGTCCCAGTTGAAATGTTATCCAATATGCACGTGCCAATGCTCTACCATCTTAGTTACATTAAACACGCAAATATGAACAACCAAACACTTGATGCTTCAGTCCTGGCATTTGTCCCGTTCCCTGTAAAAGGACTGGCTATTGTCCTAACAGTCTGCACAACACAAGAGACGGTACGACACAGTAAGTGGACGGTGAAATATATGTAGCAGTAAACAAAGATAAGAGGCACAAACATTTGCCTATTCAACAGCCCTGAATTCATAATCATCTCTCCTGAGAGCTGTCTGGTTCTCCGTGTTCAGCTAAAGCAAATGTGATGAAACATTGGTGTAAGTACCAGTCTCGAAGCAGCAGCCTGTAACGCCAGCACAATAACTATCTGCTACTGAATGGGCCAGATACATTCTTCTTTCAGCATCCAAGAAAACATTTGCACCTATAATCCCATTTACAAATCAGCTTCAGACCACTATGAGTTATTATGACTCAAATCCGGTAAGGATATAACCTTGAGGCTTCCTCCCTGCCCTACCTAAATTGGTTGAATGTGGCTCAGTGGGTAAGCAAGACTTTGGTTGATGGTGAAGCTGTGTTACCATACCTGTGGGGAAGGCCGGCTGGTTGGCCCCAGGGTGATACATGCTAGGAGTGTACGCAGGTGCAGCTGCATACCCCACGGGAAATCCAGCTGTGGAATAAGGTCATATAAGTCAAGTGACCTGAAGGTCAGAAGATCAAACAAAAATGTTTATATGACTTGGGTGTTTTAAATTAAACACTGGGAGGTCGATTACATTTTTTAATCCATTACATGCTGGTAAAATTCTGTATACCTGGGTATCCGACTAAATTCCCTTTAGGGTTGGCATAGGGGACCCCTGTTGGTGCAGGGCTGTACACTGGGTTCATAATGCACAACTTTCAGGCACTACAAGATAAAGACAAGAAACACAGTGCGAATTGTTGCCGAAAAAAAGCATCGTATTTTTATTGATTGGCTATGTAGAAAGCTAGCTGCCTAACGTTAGCTGGATTCATCTATACTCGAGTAAATAATAATTATCCATCATGTAGCGCCCTTCCGCATGCAGTGATAACGTTAAACGTAATGGGACTCATGATCGTAGGAGTAAGTTAGCTAATTTGATATTATTTTATAGATAAACTAAGTTAATATCGAACGAAATGCATAGCGTAGCCATCAATATTTTAACCGTTGTTTTTTTCCTCCTTTCCTGATGATGAATCCCAACAGAACAAGCAAAGTAGCTCCCTAACCTTAAACATTGGTCTTATCAACGAACGCTGCAGTAGCTCCACAACAACAAGGCCGGGCCGCGGCTGCCTGGTGGCATTGCGTTTGGAGCTTCACTCAGCATCTCTCTCCTCCTTGTACTACTGTTTGTCCCAATCACCTTTCTTAAACCACCGCAGTCTTTGCTAATCTTCGCAACAGGTTTTTACAATACATATAAACTGTAATGTCGGGCCTAGTTATGAATATTACTTACGGTTATAATTTCACAGTTTCTGACTGCAGCACGGCTGTTTACTTTTGATTATCGTAGCTTATGTTGCACTCACTGGCTCTGGTTGACGCCGTTCTTTTCTGCTTTTACAAAGATTTTGTAGGCTATTAAATTGATAGGATAGTCAAAAAACTGCACTAACAATGGAAATACATGTCCGGGAAGATAGAAGCAAGCGGAAAGAGGTGAGACCATTCCAGCCTTGAGCTAAGAGGTAGAAAACAGGCACAACTAAGTCGCTTTTCTCAACGTTTCAAAATAGCCATATTCGTCTAATTATATCGGAACATTTGTAACAACCCTAACATCACAAAACGTTTATTTTAACAAATAAGCCTCACATAATTTGCGACTCAAAAGATGTGCTTTCATCGCGCATGGACAGATTTTCAGTAGAGATAATCCTCTCACTTCGCTTTTTCTCTCTGGCTTTGCTCAGTGCTCACAAAATATATACAGCAATTGCGTCACTTCCGAATTCACCACTGGTATATCCAAAGATTGTGGAATAAGAAGACGGGAAATGCATTCTTCTTCTGTGAAAGTGATTCTGTTTAATACTTATCCATCCATATCCTTGGTCATTTCACTGGAATTCAAGACTACTCAAAATAATTTAAAGCGCTGTATACATTTATTAAATGATTATTATTAATAATTAGAAGTTCAGGAAAATGCGTTCGTGTAAGATGTATAAAAGTATATTTGTGTATTAACTATTACACAATAATTATATTAAATGCTAGAAACATAGCATCAAGTGAGTTGACTTTTATTTAACCATACATGTATTAAGCTGTGACATTTTATTAAGCTATACATTATTATATTTTATATGGACGTTTTTTAATTAATTTATAATAATATTGAAATAAGTGTTTAAAGTAATTGCTCATCTTTTGAATTCACGGTTCACCGCTGATCTTTTTTGGAGCAACTTTCAATTTTGTCAAAACGTCCCGAGCCAGGGTGAATCCTATATGTAGGAGAGTTTCATATGAGGAATCTCAAAAATGGGGAGAGCTCTATTGACTGTAGCAGGGTAGCACTGAGATGTATCCAACAATAGGTACTAACAGGGGAATAGGTGGGAGCTACAAATCGTTGGGATCTAGACAATTATATCGAACATCTCTGCTTTAGATCAGCTGAGCACGCAGTATAGCGGAGGAAGGTCCTAACAGGAGCCCAAAATTAAATCAAACCATTGTAATTGTCAAATATTATTTTTTGTTCTAATGTTCTCTTTTTGCTTTTATTTATTATAAACATGCTCAGTTAATAAATATCGAATATATAATGAATAATTTTTGCACGCATTGTTATTGACGTAGAAACGTTTCCGGGACCTTCAGTGGATTTTACATTCTGCTTCCCCTTACCAACGGGGCTAGGTCCTTCGAATTATATCCATAACAATAACACCGACGTATTTTTTTGTAGGTATTGTTATTAAATGGTTTGATTTAACGAATTTTATTTGGGAATTTGGCCTATAACAAGCAGTTTTTTGGTTGGACTCTTCAATTAGACAAATATGTCGGCTGCGGCCGCCGGAGGGGCGTCCTCTTGCATCAGCACAGCCGCTGCCAGTTCTAGTTCAGCCGGGAACTCCTATGTAGCAGCGGGCGGAGGTTTGGGAATAGCAGGCAGGCTACCAAGTCGGGTTCTGGAGCATGTGTTCTCCTACATGGATTTGAATGATCTAATGCGGTGCTCCTTGGTTTGCTGGCACTGGAACAACTGTCTTGCGGACGAAAACAGCGAGGTGTGGCGGAGTCTTTGCGCTCGCTCTCTCAGTGAAGAGGCACTGCGCTCTGACATACTCTGCAATCTGCCAACCTACAAGGGAAAGGTAGCTAACTAGCAAAGCTAATGTTTGTTTACTATTTGAAGATAACAGTATAGATGTGGTCACTGACTTAATTTAAATCCAGAGAATACGTTATGATAAAACCTTACACACACACACACACACACACACACACACGTACAGTACACACTGGCTATATAATAATAGCGTAAATAATACAAATCAATTTCAAATGGAAGCATGAGTCACCCTGTCTTGCACAGACTAGCCTATCTGTCTATAAACACTTCCAGATATTTGTATATGCAAAACGTTTCATAAAATATAAGTACTCTGGAATTAATAATTTCCGCATAACTGGTTGCTGTATATTCATTCATATCTTAATGAATCCTGACTGGTAGTTTTTTTTTTTTAATTCTAAGATGCACAGACATATTTGATTAATAATGTTGTTCTTTTGATGATTCTAATATGTGCTTGCACAACCCTGTCCTTCAGCTCAAGTCCTACCAGCATGCGCTCAGTTCTCATGACTGCTCACGCAACGTGTACGTTAAGAAAAACGGATTCACCCTACACCGCAACCCAATTGCCCAGAGCACCGACGGAGCCCGTGGAAAGATCGGCTTCTCAGAGGGACGCCATGCCTGGGAGATCTGGTGGGAGGGGCCACTGGGTACGGTGGCGGTGATTGGCATTGCCACCAAGCGCGCGGCTATGCAATGCCAGGGCTACGTGGCCCTCCTGGGTAGCGATGACCAAAGCTGGGGCTGGAACCTGGTAGATAACAACCTGCTCCACAATGGGGAGGTCAACGGAAACTTCCCCCAGTGCAACAATGCACCCAAGTACCAGGTAGGTTTTCTGTGTCCCTTTGTTTCTATTAATTGTTGAACATAGTGGCAAAGCACCCTCACAAACATTTAGATAGGGTATACACAGCTGAACAGACAGTTCTGGAAGTACATCACATAATTATCTTCATGCACGTTGAGGCTCTAATGCATCTTTTTTGGTATATAAGCCATTACAATAAAGTGCTAATTAGCATTGCCAGTTCAGCCAGGAAAGTCAAGTGACATCAGATAGCTCCTATCACAATATTAGATGTCATACCTGTCTATTTACTTGTCAGGTTACAGCTTAGTCTGATATGCAGATGGTCGTGCTAGCATTCGCTTGCAAACTCACCCAACACCACTGCCTCCACCTGTGTGGTTCTGTTGCCTGTTTGTGGGGGGATCAGTACTGCATACCTCACTCATTGCATGTGGGGATTGCTGTTAATAATATTTTGGGAATGTTATTGCTGGTAGTATTGTACACGATCATGTAATGGCAGTGAGTTACACCAGAGGAGCAGAACCTAGTGCCAAGACATTACATGTACTTTGCTGTGCATAGTTCTCCAATAAATGGTTAAACTAATGTGGCGTTCTTTGTTAACTTGTTTCAAAATATATATTTTTGGGATGAGTTAGGCCTGTGCTGTATATTGCACGTCGCTTTAAATCACAAATGATCATCTCATCAGGACACTTTTATAATGTGGCTTATAAGTGAACATATTCCATGTATGTTAGTTGTTACTTATTGTCATATTACTTTCTAGTGTAATGGTGTCCGTCCACAGATCGGGGAGAGGATACGAGTTATTCTGGATATGGATGACAAGACGCTGGCATTTGAGAGAGGCTTTGAGTTTCTGGGAGTGGCCTTCCGGGGTCTGCCTAAAGCCTGCCTATTCCCGGCTGTCTCAGCTGTCTACGGCAACACGGAGGTGACCATGGTCTACCTGGGCAAGCCTCTGGATGGCTAGCACTGCCAAAAGAGCCACATCACAGATGGTGTACAGAGGATAATGACTGATGGTGGACTCAGAAATAACTGTAACTAACATTCCAAATCCACAGGAATGGAACCTAAATATTAGCAATGGACAGGAGTGATCATTGATGGACAGGAGTGATCATTGATGGACAGGAGTGATCATTGATGGACAGGAGTGATCATTGATGGACAGGAGTGATCATTGATGGACAGGAGTGATCATTGATGGACAGGAGTGATCATTGATGGACAGGAGTGATCATTGATGGACTGTAGGGTTTGGTGAGGATGGGGAAGACAACCATTGATTGGCCAGAGGGAAGGAAAGTGGGGGACTGTGGGGGTTTTTAAAGGTGGTTCTGTCTCAAACTGGAAGTTATCCACTTCAGCTGCTGGACTATTTTATTTACAGTACAGGAGGACTTCTTTTTTTCAAATGTTGTTTTATGAAGTAATAACACTGCGAAATCCTGGAAATGCGGTCGGTTGAATGTTCCTTTAAGGCCAAACCTAATATGAACTGTGGCAAATATGTGAAGACACAAAAAAATCATCATGATTATAAGGTATATGACAATGTATATTTGGCAATGTAAGCTGTCATATGTCTAGAGCACAAGTGTAACTGCCTTGGATGGAGAAACAAAGGACTCATGTCAAAAGGATGCAGCTTGATTGACTCTTTCGGATGACTTCATACAGTGTGGGGCACCTGACTTCGGCCAACTTACAATTAATGCCAAGAAAGACTGCTTTATTAGCAAAGCTAGCCATGCGCATGCATTGCATTATAACTGAAACATTCTTATCCATTGTATAGGAGGAGATTGCACTACCCTCAGTTCAATGCTACTCTGCATACATTTTAATGACAGTAGTATTTGTTGTAGTATTTCATGATATTTATTTATAGGTTTTCATCTGTGGTACTATTGAATAGGTCAACAAACGTACAAATATATAAATAAAATCTACCTGGTGCCAGTTTGTCACTGAGTGTTATAAAGTGCTTCCACAAGAGGGCAATCGTTGCCTCTACATGTTTTATGAAATAAGAATCACCCACTGAAAGGGAAATCACTGAATTGCCTCCTTAATTGAAAGCCACATTTAATTTTTTATACTGTATTCTGACTGTGTCTCATCTTACTCTGCACTCATAAAGAGTAGAGTTTGTCGGTTGAGTTAAATAATCACATGTGTTATTTAACCATAATTCTGTACCAGTTTATCAAGATTTCTATGTGCATGGCAGTGATGTTCAAACCCAGTGCCACACACACACACTAGATAAAAATGTCTCTTTCTATAGAATTTTTCTTGTTGAACTGTAGTTTGGGGACTTCTTTTTTCACTCACCCACCTTTGAAGAGAGCGTGAGAAAGTTCTGGGCATAGTTGTATTTTAATTGGGGTATTGAAGCAAAAGCGGTTTAGGCCTATTGTTTGATATGAAGCTAAGGAAAATAAATGCTGCTAATATCCAACTGGGCCTGAAGCTGGCTTCAGCTGCTAATCACCCAGTCAAAGTCAGAAGAGTGAGATGAGAGCATAGCATGAAAACAGGAAGGAAGCCCCTACAGATCTCCCCGGCAATGCCAGCTCCAACACTTCCTGATTCTAATTCCCTATTCTAATTACAGAACTATTGGAAAACACGTCATAATGCGTGTTTATGCAATGCATGCATGTTTATGAGCCAAGGAATGACAATTCCAGTTTGTTTAGTGTCAGTCTTCTATGTCGACCACAGCCTTATAGGCTACTTAAAAGATGGCTTGTTTCTCTTACAGCAGTTCACCATGGGAGTTCTTTTTCAATGTATGAATGTGTCCATATCTTCCAAGTGTCAAAGTAGTTGAACTAATTACCAATATACCATCTCCGTTAGCTGTTGCAACAGTGAAAACTAGGCTTGCAGTGTTAGGCAGGAAGGGTGTGAGCATTGAGTGGTTTCCTCTTTATAGTATCTTATGATCAAAAAGTCGAGGAGAGCGAGGGGTGAGAAGGGCGTTTTCTCTGTAGGTTTTCGTGGTGTAAAAGAGAAGCCTACACTTACACACGTTTTCGTGTGGTTAGCTGGGTGCAGACACACCAGGCTTTTTGTATGTGAGAACTGTTTCAAAGTGCTGTGTTTAATCTTTTGGGACTATCTTTTAAGACATAAACAACATTGGGCATTTGATATAAGCCTTCATCAACTGCAAATAACACACATTCATACAGATGTGCTCTCTGCAATAAGTACAAAGTGTAGCCTCTCAATGTGTCCCTATATGTATGATCGCAGTTGTCCATGTGACTTTGGTTTCCGTTGCTTGCCTGCTTCCGCAAATACTAAAAGCAATGCTCTGCTTTGAACAGAGCACACACCACCCCACATAGAAGAGAACTGACCGACGCACCAATGCTGGATGCTGCATCGCGCAAACCAGAGATATGGTCAGGAGCTCAACCGTCAGTGGCTTGAAGGACCCAAACCTAACCACCAGTGTAAGTAGATGATGCGCTGTGTGCACTGGTTCAACGGGCGTCTTCAATCTACAGCGTCTAACAATCCTCAGTGCAACCGGCTCTCCTGACAGTACCTGCTTCTATACATCCAAACCGAAAATGTGTTAATAATACGCTCAGTCTCTTGTTTTATTTCATGTTAAGGATGTTAATTAAGTATGTAGCAGAGTTTTATGAATGTTATATATATATATATATCATTATATTTATTTAGCATAATTTAGCTTTATTCATTTTTTCGTAAAGAGCAGTGGGCTGGATTGAAATCCACGCTGCAGCTCTATTTAGGCACCGGTGGCGGTGGATTAGATCGCTGGACCCCTCCAGGCTAGTCTTAGCCTAGTTCGGGGGGGCCCTCATCTCACAGGCAAAACATTTTAGTGGTTCCCCTCTTGACGTCAATTCATTTTGTTAAGATGTATTGCAGTGGTGAGCAAAATACATTTTGTAGTGTTAAAACACATTCTGTGCACTTCTGCTTGTTCTGTTTGCCATGCAATTTGCCACATTCATTTCTGAGTTAGAATGCAATCATTTATGGCAGGCCCTGATGGAGGTCGGACAAATGTTCAGGGAACGTATTCACACGTGAATGCTAGAAATTTGAAAAATGGCTACGTATACTAAAGACTAAAAAGTAACAGTGACTGACATAATGGGAAACATTTGTGATGCACAAGCAGATGTTGAAATTGCAGCTGGTGTATTCTACTTTTCTTCCTTCCAAGCATAGATATGTACGGTAAGTCTCTTATGCCTGGAGCTAGCCTAGCAATAACCTCCCTTGTTCTTTCTCACCACAGTGAGGATGTTAAGATGCCCATCTACGGCCTGCCCTCTACTCTGCTCTGTCTCTCCCTGTGGCCCCTTATGATGCCAGTCCTCTGCTACCCCCACCACAACAATTGGGCCAGCTGCTGCACACTGGTAAAATCCCCACTTGCCCTGGCAGAGGTTGTGAGGTTTGAAATAGCCACCTGTTCTGGCCTACGCTGACATTTGACTAGATCTCCATGTGGAGAATCTCCTTTTCTGAAGAAAAAAATACACTTGACACAGAGTCTGATAAGCAGGGAGGAACTGGGACCATAAAACAGACCTGGCCTTTGATACGAACCAGACAACACCCTATGTTGGTACTATTAGGTCACAGCTTAGAGTAGTTTTTAGGGTCACATCAAGATATTTCTCAGACTCTGAGTAAGGATTAAAATCCTCTTATAATATTTGACCTCTGCTGTAATCATGCTCATGGGTATTGTAGCATCACATTTTGCTATGATAAAATGTTTGGTATGATTTTCATCTGATGTGATCCATCACTTTGCCTTGATACTATTTTGGTTGAATATGTTTTTAATTTGGTATAATATGTTTAAAAAAGGATAGCTATATTGCAGTAAATCATACAGTATCAATATTTAAAGCAACAAATCACACAATACTACAAGTAAAACCCTATGTTTTTTTCAAAAACATGCACAAGCACACAAAGATAGTTCAGGGAAAATTCTCTGTGATTAATTTGATTCAGTAATCTTGTCTTGATGTTTAACATTCATTTATTGACAATCTTTGGAAGGGATTTTTTAGTGCTTAATCTTCCTGCAGTAAGTTGGCATTGAATTGCCACTGTGGAAGTATTCAGTGGATATAAAAAGTGTACACACGCCAGTTTTTTGTGATGTAAAAGAATGAGACAAAGATAAATTATGTCAGAACCTTTTCCAGTTTTAATGTGACCTAAAATGTGAACAATTCAGTTGAAAAAATAACTAAAATCTTTTAGGGGGAAAAATGAAAAATGAAAATCTTACAATAACCTGGTTGCCTAAGTTTGCACACGCTCTTATAACTGGGGATATGGCTGTTTTCCGAATTTAACAATCACATTCATATAAAGTGCTTCCACAGGAGCTGCAGGAATTTCGGGCAATTAATGGCTGTGTGCTACATGTGACAACAGTCTCCCGTATTCTTCATATTAATGAGCTATGGGGCAGGGCAGCAAGACGGAAACATTTTCTTACAAAGAAAAACATCCAAGGCCGGCTGAAGTTTGTAAAAACAAGTCTCCCAAAAGCATGTGTGAAAATTTGTTATTGTCTGATAAAACCAAGGTTGAACTTTTTGGCCATAATTCCAAAAGGTATGTTTGGCGCAAAAACAACACTGCTCATCACCTAAAGAACTGTGGGGTGATTTAAGAGGGCTTTTCAGAAGAGATGTCTTTGCAATCTCACATATTTGGAGCACTTTTGCAAAGAAGAGTGGGAAATATTGCCATGTTAAGATGTGCTATGCTAATAGACTCCTAACCAAGAAACAGAGTGCTATAATAAAATCAAAAGGTGCTTCAACAAAGTATTAGTTCAAGGATGCGCACACTTATGCAAACAGGTTATTGTGAGTTTTTAATTAAACATCCCCCCCAAAGAGTTTAGTTTGTTTTTCAATTGAATTGTTCATGTTATAGGTCACATAAAAGGTGGAAAATGTTCTGACTTGATTAATCTTTGTCAAAATATTTTACGTCACAAACACTTGGCATTTTAACAGGGCTGTTTAATTTTTTTAGATAAACTGTAGTGATATCACTGAATGCAAATTGTTCCGTCTGTTTTATATCCTTTATCATGATCCATCACAGTTAATACAGCCACAGTTACTTCCAAAATGATTGCCACTCTTGATTAAATGATATCACTGAAACATTTTCGCAAGCAGATCTTTATCGAAACCCAAGCATACATCAAAATCAACAAAGAATTGTTAAATTGCAATAGCCGTCACAGTCTCTAGACTTGAGTCTCAGTGAAAACCTCTGGTTTGAATGAAAGTCCTTCATAAGAATAGACCTGAAAGAAATCTAGGAAAATATCTGAAATGAAGGGTGTCAGTCATTTTGAAGGCGATGTTATATACTTTTATTTCTTCAAACATATAAAACGTTGTGTAAGACAATCATAGTCTGCTGATGGTCAATTAACCAAAACCTTCACACAAACAGTGGTAAGTTGTCAGGAAAAAAATCAAATATCCAAATCAGTTTAGTAAATTGTTGAGAATCCCAATAAATTGTTGTATTGCTGGGCTTCTACGCAGAGCTGCAATGAAAAAGCCATACCTCAGATTGGCCAATAAAAAGAAAATCTATCTTTTTACAGACACTGGACAGAAGAACTCTGCCTAGAAGTCTAGTGTACTGGAGTGGCCTCTTCACTGTTGACGTTGAGACTGGTTTTTTTTAGGGTACTGTTTAATGAAGCTGCCTGATAAGGACCTGTGGGGCATCTGTTTCTCAAACTAGACACCCTATTGTATTTGTCCTTTCGCCCAGTTTTGCACCTGGGCCTCATACTCCTCTTTCCATTCTGATTAGAGGCGCTGTTCTGTGAATGGATAAGTAAACATGGTTGTACAAGATCTTAAGATTCAATTTCTTGCAATGAATAGTCTTCATTTCTCAGAACAAGAATAGACTGATGAGATGCAGAAGAAATTCTGTGTTTCTGGCCATTTTGAGCCTCCAATTAAACCCACAAACACTGATGCTGAAGGCCAGTTTTATTGTCTTTAATCAGCAGAACAGATTTTAGCTATGCTAACATACTCGTAACAGGGTTTTCTAATAATCAGGTAACCTTTTAAAATGATAAAATTGGATTAGCAAACACAATATGCCAATTGAACACAGCAGTGAAGGTTGCTGATTATGGGCCTCTGAACGCCTATGTAGTTATTCTATTGAAAATCTGCTTCCAGTTGCAATAGTTATTTCCAACAAAAACAAAGTCTACACTGTATTTCTGATCAATTTAATGTTATTTTATTGGACAAATAATTTGCTTTCCTTTCAAGAACAAGGAAATATCTAAGTGTTTCTATATATTTTAATACGTTGACCATTATATTATCACACCGATTAAACATCTCTAAATTGTTATGCATGCATAGCATGCTTAAGCATTAAGTCGCTTGCCAAAACTGGTGCATAGAATGTTTGAAGGTCAACATTATTCAAAGTTAACATAAAGATATACCTATTTTACACTCATTTCTAAACATTGTGATATTGCGATTGAATGTGATTTTGGTGATTTTTGACTGCAATGAGATGTTACGCTCAAATCTTTAATTAACCTGATGTGCCTGTCATTTGCTTTATTAAGTATTTGAAGAATTGGGATTAATCTTTTGACTGAAAATAGCCCATAAAAGGGCTAATCTTAGAACTTACTCGAAAATGCTATGTGAATATGGGCCCAGGTGAATAGTCTCATGAACTTCAATGCATGTTATGCAAACCATGTGGTTCTCAGCGAAAGGTGTGAAAATCAACAGAAAGATACATGGTTGATTGTGGAAACAGGGGGCTGTTACCGCTGGTCCTCAAGTCACGCACACATCCTTCATACCTTCAATTGTTGCAGTATACACATTTTCAAAGATTACAAAAAGATTTGAAATGTTACTGAAAAAGTACCTGAATAATCAGGCTGTATTTGTCACAGGATGGTTGAATAAAACAAGACAGGAAACCAAAGTCAATGCATTACTTCTTTTTATGTGTATTCATTTCCATTGATTGAAACAATAACAACCAAACAAAGCAGATAACAGGCACAAAATCACAAAAGAAATAGTCCAACTGGCTCTAAAAGGGGAAAGTAAAACAACAAAGGTAATAAGCAATGAACCCTTGTTGCCCGTTCCTCAGGATCTCCTCCTTGGCCATCTTGTCCATTATCTCTGCCAGTTCTGCCTCGCTTTCCTGATTGCTGGCATCTGCTTTATAGGGGACAGGGAGAGAGACAGTTAACCCCACAGGTGTTCCCTGTCATCCCTGATTCCCCTTTACTCCCACACCAGACGCGGCTGCTGCTGGGTCCAAAGTTTCGCCCGCAGGCAGTTCTGTCACATTTCATATAAAATATTTTTTATTGGATATACGCTGCATATGCATATACACTTAAGTTATCTCATTTTTTTCCAGACTCAAAAGACTGCTCTCTGTAGTAAAAGAGGGTGTTCATCTGTACCTCAAGACCTACCTGACAACATAGAGGAACTCCACCTGAACCACAACTACATTGAAACTCTACAGGACTACTCCCTCTCCCGCTACACCTCCCTACGTACTCTAAGCTGTGCAGACAACCGCTTGGAAATGCTGGCCTCAAAGGCCTTCCAGAACTCACCGCAACTTGAGAGCCTCAATCTAGCTGCCAATAAACTTCACATTAGCTACCAGCAAACCAGCCTGGCCCTGGCAACGGTGTCTAGGCTCAAGGTTTTGGATCTGTCAGAAAACCAGCTGACAGACGAAATGGTCACCATCCTCCTCCAGAACCAGACATCCCTAGAGTACCTTAACCTCTCCAGGAACGTGATGCAGAGGCTGGATGAAACCTCCTTCAATGACCTCCACCAGCTCAGGGAGCTGGACCTGCAGAGGAACATACTGTTCGAAATCGATCATGCCTTTGACCACATGTACAAGCTTCAGAGACTTAACCTGGCCTACAACTACCTGTCCTGCCTTGTAGACTTCCACATGACCCAGCTGGTGGTTCTGAACGCCAGTCACAATGCCATTGAGTGGTTCATAGCCAACCAGGACATCCAGGAAACCTTCCAGCTAGAGACTTTAGATCTCACGGACAACAACCTCTTCTTCTTCCCCTTCTTGCCCACCCACAGCCGACTTAGGAACCTACATCTGTCCCAGAACACAGTAAGTTTCTACGAACACCTGGCAGACAATGCTTCCAACCCCAGCTGGACCACCAGCGTCCAGTTCTACAACCTAAAGGGTAATGTGAGCAATGTCACTGCTCAGCTGTGGGACGAGAGTCTGCATGGGCACATCTCCTCTCTGGAAGTGTTGGATCTGAGTGTTAATCAGGTAGGTTACTTCCCTCGGGGGTTCATCAGTAAAATGCCAATCCTGGCCAGACTCAGGATGCAGACAAACTGCCTCAAGGTCTTGAATTTGACTCAGGAAAAGCTGCCCAGGACTTTGTATGAGTTGGATATGAGCAACAATATGTTAGAAGAGCTCCATGCTGACCAAGATAGTTTGAGGGAGTTAGCAAACCTGAGTTACCTAAACCTGAGCCAGAATAACCTGCAGAGTCTACCTTCCAAGCTGTTCTCCTCCCTCACCAGCCTTAGCTCTGTAGACATCAGCTTCAACAGAATTGGCATATGCCTTCTTCAGGATAGGGGGAGGACCAGGAGAAAGGCAGAACAATGGGGTGACCAATCAGAATGTCTTGTTTGGAGAAACATCAACTCTCTTAAACATCTCTACCTATCAGGGTGCAACCTTGGGAGGCTGCCGTCGTCAGCATTCACAGGGACACCCCTTACACACCTTGAGATGTCCAACAACCAAGAACTCATCATCGAGCCCAGATCAGTAGCAGAACTCAGCAGAACTTTACACTATCTAGGATTGGAAAACACAGGCCTAAGAGACTTTGACTTTTCTTCTTTCAAACACTTGAAGTCTCTGAACATTGCAAGAAACTCTCTTACTCAGCTTCCTGCTTCACTGCTAATGCTGGAACTCACGTTTCTGGACTTGAGGGAAAACAAATTGACCACAGTACCCTTGGGTCAGGCTAGAAAATTAGCCTTAAAACTCAAGACAGTTTTTCTTAGTGGAAACACTTTTAACTGCTGCCAATTGGACTGGTACAGAATGTTTGAGAAGGTGGAAGCTATAAACATCATGGACCTTTCAGATATTTCATGTCAGGATCTTACAAAAAGGACACACAGAGTGGTGCTTTTAGACTCTCTACTATGTGATGGAAGTGAGGAAGAGTCTGTGTACTGGTACATCTTGCTGGTTCTTGTTCCTGTACTTTGCCTGTTTGGGATTTCTGCAATCATTGTGCTCACCTTCAGGCCCAGACTGCTTCCTAAGACCATTAAAAAGAAATGCTGGAAGCCCACTTCATACTGAACCTATAAGTACTTACCCTTACATGGAAAAATTGTCAATGTTTTTTGTTGTGTTACATCAGTGTGATGTTATGCACATATTAAAACAATTGAAAGGTAGAAATAAAAGGTTATTTACACAATGTGAGTTTAGGCCAGTAATGAAACATTTCTCGTATTTGTAAACCATGAAACAGAGCGCCAAGTTTGAAGTCACTGCACTGTGCGTATATGTAAATGAATATTTTCTAGATGCACAAGAAATGTGTTAGAAAGCAGAACGGCTGGGGCAGATGTATAAGGGAGAATGTCTTTAACTTTGACTCTGTTGTGGCAATGAGACATGGACATAATAATAAATTGGACATTACAAAATTGTGAGGAGAGGACATTTTAGTGAAAACATTACATAAGACAGCCATATCCTTTTACAATTAACCAGATGTGATAAAATTGTTCTTGTTGTAAAGTTACAAAAGCCAGTTAGAATGTCGCTGCGTCTTTTTCCATTGTTATTCGATAGTGCAATGTGTTCACGGTGCCTGCTTCTGGTGGTCTGAAGTGAGAATGTGGCTATATTCATTGTGTTTTGTGGGGTGTATCCGTGTGTGTATATGTGTGTGATTGTGAAAATGCTGTGTGTTATGTGTGTGCAGATGTCTTGTGATGAAAACTGTTGCTATAACCGGCAGAGGAAACATGAAATTTCCTGTTTTGTTGTACAGCAACTGCCCAGTCAAATACCTCAGAAAGGAAGAGTTGGTGGTTTTAACAAGTCATACACTATGTAAGTTGCAGCTTTGGTCAGTGCGACCGCATGTAGGTTGATCTCCAGTATCCTCTAATCTTCCTTTGGGTGGTAGAATGTTAGTATGAAAGTAGGTTGGAACAAATTTTTCTATGTCATGCAGGTCCTACGTACAGATCTATTTTCAGTTACACTGGTTAGACGTTTACTTACTGAGTTTATAAATGAATGTCACTATGCTCAATGAACAAATGTTCATGTGAGCACAATCAACATACAATACCTGGTGAAAGAAAACTTTGAAGAAGGTGTTTGGTGAGTCATGGATCGACTGAAACCAATCTGACAAAGAATAGTCTACAGTATAAATGCCTCTGAGCATATATTCACCTACAAAAACCTGTTAACGTTTAAAGTACACACGTACATACACAGTGGCATTGGACTTCACTGCAGCAATGAAACACATGCTACGTGAGTAGCTGTAAACAGAAAGACAGTAAAAAACAGCACTATCCTTTGTCTTCAGGTTCTCTGGTCTGATTTTTACCTGTGTATCTTTAACGGATCTAGTCCAGGGGTGATGTGATTAAAAGTGTGTTCGTTCAACAGTTGCCGCTTATATAGCTGTCATTTCCTTTTCCACCAGTATTGTCACTCCTAAACCGGTCTTCATAAGTGATCCTATGACAAATTATAAATTGAATGAAACCATTAGGTTTGGGTTGATTAAATATTTTTGATTCATTCACTTCCAGGAAAATGGCTAATCAAAGTTTGCTGACTCCATTTTGTTAAAACCATATTTTTTTATGTAATGAATGGTAAGTCCCTGCATCCGTAGCACTGTGTATGAAATTAAAATTACATTCCTCCAGACCAATCATGAGGTATATTTATCATTTTCCTACTACTGAATACTACTTTAAAGCACAGGTAATTATTTTGCAATGTAATGCCTGCGGATTCCTCTCTCTGAAGTTGATCTGTGAGCCAGGAGAAACTATGGCTAAATGTTACTAAATGTTTGGTTTATAAATCTTAGCTGTCTTTACAAAGACAACAAAAATGTTAGTAAGTCACGAAGACTACTGGGCAATGCAAAACATTTAGTTGATATTGGCCTTTAAAAATCCAAATGTTCCTATTTTTCATTATTTTAACAAAATACAGTCCACCCCCATATCCTGATATAGAAGTACGCCAAATGTTTCATCCAAAATAAACAAACTACATTTCCAAAAATACATTTAAAAAACCCAGTACACAGAAAGGTAAGTATCATAATTTACTACATTTAAAAATAAAAAATGGTACTACAGTTCAACTGTTAGCATAGAATTGTCATGAAAAAGACAATTTCATGTCCAAGCAGTAAGCATACGCTTAGAGTCTTCAGTTAAATTGCACTGAAGTGGCTGAGCGATAACATCTTGTCTGGATTTGAATCCATCTAATTGGTAATTAATCCATGAACTGTCATATCCACATTCGTAGTAATATGACATATAGGCAAGTGGAGGAAAAACACACTAAACATGCAATAAACATTCTATATAAGCCATCACTATATACTGTTACTCTTAACTATTACTGTTAACTATTCTCAGCCACTTAGGAGTAAATCTGCTGCCAGTACAGCAGGCTATTAACATAGACATATTTATACGTTCGTAAACAAACATACCATTAATAACTATAATTAGGCATTTCAAAACAGGCATGTACATTTAGAATGCTCTACCAAGGAAGATCTGGGTTCTATTGTGGGGAAGATATTTAAGACCCTGGTAAACGTATTTATTTATTGATGAAAAACGTGTATATATGATATTCAATGTTAACATGTCTTGCAAATAGATTGATCATTTAAAATATTGGAAAGCTTCAAAATACATTTTGGGAATTAGACGTGTGTACGTACATGTATACTAAAAACCAGCCTCTATCAATGAGTTGTGTGTGTGTGTGTGTATGTGTGTGTGTGTCTGTCAGTGCTGGACCCTGCCATTAGGGCGACAAGTGGTGCTGGATGTGTTTGTGGAGCTGTGGAGTGCGATGTGACATACCCAGAGTGTAACCAGAATACCACTGTGGTAATGCTGTGGCTGTAGGTCATGGTGGTTGGAACAGAGAGAGAAAGAGAAACCAAATTAAACCGGCTCGGTGTAAGGCATCTGAGAAGCCTCGGGCTAAAGCTACTTTCGGGAGGTCTCCCTCTCTTTACATGAACATGCTCATTATGTAGTTTACTGAACATTGTTTGTGTTAGATTAAATGAAATGTAAAACAGCCTGCTCCTAATGAAAGAGGAAGCATGCAGTCACAACTTACTGGGTGAATTCCAAAGTGATCCATGACGTAGTCTATTCTGTATAATCTGCTAGAATTTGTTACTGAAATCAGAACTTGAAACAACAAATTTATAAACAAATATTTTCAGTTGAGTTCTTTATGAAGCTTTGACATTCCTCAGTGCCATTGAGCATTCGATCATATGATGAAAAGTAACAGAACTGCTGCAGATGATGTGTTACAGTCGAGCCACCAACATGGTCTAGCACTTAAAGCTATTGGCCATACCCCAAAATCTAGGAAAACAGTCTTCTTCACTGTGAAAGTCAAAAAGTTGCTGTGTTTATCATGTGATATCAATTACAACCTACTGTATGGTCCACAATGCACCCACATCAGAGAAAATATAGCACACTCATTCTCAAAAATATAAACACATTTCTGTGAGCTTGTGAATGTAGATGGTTTTCACATCAGATGCGCATGGCAGAATTTTCATTAGAATTACTTATTTTATAATAATGACATGTATTTCCAAGAGCCCTTTTCACATCAGAATTTTTTTAATTTCAAAACTCATTTCACAGTAACCACAGATGGTAAATAAATTAACACTGAAGTTAGCGTATTGAAACTAAATGCAAACAAAGAGTGGCCAGGTTTATGTTTTAACCTATCTTGACTGAAATCATCCTCTGGGCTTTTCACAAAATCCAGACATAGCAGACAAACAGTAGATTATCATAGTAAAACATATTTCTTAGGTAAGATTATGTTATTGCTAAAGAATAGTTATTTACTATAATTTACAATACTTTAACAATTATATCGTTTGAACTCACAAATATATTTGTATTACAATACTTGAATGTGCCCTCATTGCAAGTTAATGCAACACATTTTTCCTACTTAAGCTAATCAACTACTGGTGAAAACCTGCATTAATTTCAAGTGTCTGCATCTCTACTCTTTCCTCTTTTTTTCTCTATATCGTACCCTGCCTCTATCCTCTTGCTTTTCTCAGTCTCTGTATTTACATTGTTTTTTGTTGACTATACAATAATCTATTCCATTGACTATAATTCTCTATAATCTATTTTAATTTTATTTTCACAGATTTTTTTTTTAAACTGATCAAAATTAGGGGAACACTTAAATCACACATCGGGTCTCGATAAACTTAATACATTATAGATTAAAATCTTTACTGTACATTGTGTAATTCGTTGAGAATAAAATGATGTAACAACAGTCAATAGAATCCAAAATCACCAACAGATTGACAGCTGGATTCAAACTTGAAATCACGAGCTGTTCCAACTTCGTGTAAATATCAACACGGCAACTCATAATGTGACTCATTAGTGTGTATGGCCCCCACGTGCCTGGATGCAGTTCTGTCAATGCTGCTCCTGATGAGATGGCAGATGGTGTCCTGTGGATCTCCTCCCAGATCTGGGTCAGGGCATCAATGAGCTCCTGGACAGTCTGTGGCGCTACTCGGATACACCGTTACATAATGTCCCAGAGGTTCTCACCTGGATTCAGGTCTGATGAACGTGAGGGCTACTCAAGGGCCTTCGTCATCCAGGAACTGCTACACACAATTGGCTAGCATGTGGAGGTCTGGGTAACCCTCGAAGGATATGCCTCCCCAGACCATCACTGACCCATCAGCAAACCGGTCATGCTGGATAATGTTGCAGGCAGCATAATGTTCACCACGGCGTCTCCAGACACTTTCACGTCTGTGACATGTGCTCAGTGTTAACCTACTCCCATCTGCGAAGAAGACAGGTCGCCAGTGGTGGACGTGCCAATTGTGGTTGGCTAGGGCAAATGCCAATCGAGTTGCACGGTTTCTGCCAGTTTGGTCAGAAACATGCACACTGGTAGCCCACTGGAGGTCATTTTGTAGGGTTCTGGCAGTGCTCCTGTTCCTCTTCACACAAACAAGCAGATACCGGTCCTGTTGGCTGGTTGATGCCCTCACCTCGTGTAACCGACTCCTGGTATCTCCTCCATGCTCTTGAAACTGTACTTGGAGGCAACAAACCTCCTGGCACTGGCACGTATGGATGTGCCATCCCGGAGGAGCTGGACTGCCTGTGCAACCTGAATGGTCTGTAGGAATCACCTCATGCAACCAATAATGACCCAGACACTAGCAAAATGCAAGACTAGAGAATAATCAGCCAGGAAGGATAAGTACAGAGGAATTGTCTGTGACTACAAACTGCAAAACATTCCCTTTTTCCGGGGTGTCTTGCTTTTGCCTCTCCAGTGCACCTGTTGTCATTTTAATTTACACCAAAACAGGTACTGATTCACAATCACTTAGGCTTCCTATTAGGAGAGATTGATATCCCTAACGTTTAATTGACTTGGTGTCATACTGTTATAATTACGTGTTCCCTTAATTATTTTGAGCAGGTATATTTAAACAATATTTAACAATAATGTATTAAGATTTACAGAAAATCCCAATTATCAATAACTCATTTACATAATACTTTGGTTAGCTAGCTAGCACACATTCAACATTTACCAAAAGGAGGAGACAAATATCAATCGATTTTAAAATAACATTATAACGAACACCACTAAAAGGAATGGGAAACAAGCGAGTTAAGTGCGATATCATGGGTGCCGTTTTCCCGCTACCCGACTTTGGCATGACAGTGTGATGGAGAAGCACTTTCAGCAGCATTCTTAATAGGCCGCCGAAACATCTCCTTTATGGTGCTGCACTTGGCAGCATCTGCTTCCAAAGACCGTTGTTGTTTTTCTCCGCACCATCTTTTCCGCTCCATTATAACAACAAATGTCTTTTAAGAAAATCTGCAAATACACAAAAAACTTTGCTTAAGATATTGACCACTCCTGTCCTGCAAAAAAATTCAATAATGCAAGGGTCTCTCCTTCAATATTGATCTATTGGGTCGGTCCATGTGAGTAGACCTTTGTGTGCCAGAGAGATAGAAACGGGAGAGAGAATTTGAAGTTATAACGAGTAGCCCACAAAATTGTGACCATCCTGGGAAACATAATGAGCGGCTGCTGGGCAGCCTACGTAAGTTGTGTTGGCCCAGTCCACGGGGAAAAGTCCCAAACCTCCTGATGCTCAGTCCCTGAGCTGAGCAATTTCTTGTCTACAAATCACATGTGGCTGAGCAAGTGTCAGTCTGCAAAGCACTCAGTACTGAGGCAACCTTTTGAGAAGATGAACCACAGAAATCCTGGGTCTGTTGATATCTTAATTCAGGGACAAAATACATGTTTTTTGTCATTCTTTAATTAATGTTCACAACTGGCACAGCAAACTGTGCTTGTTTGACAGTGGGTATAAAAGATATACAGGCTTGAGTGACCCACATGTTCCTATCAAGGATTCTGCCCATGATTTAAATACAATATATCCTAGAAAAATACATTTTCCCCCATCATCACATCTTTTGAATTGATCTCTTGTTACTGTCTTTGTCTTAATATAAAGACTAACTATATACTGGTTAGAGAAAATTGGCCTAGCATTCTGGTACATAGAGCTGTTGCCAGGAATCCTGGGGCCCCCTCATTTATGCAGCTATGGAAAAAATTAAGAGACCACTACACCTTTTTCTTTCCTCTCCAAAAAAGTTTTGATACGGAAACAGAAGGGTTAAAATTAAGAAACCACTGCAAATGGAAAGTAGAGCCTTGGGTTACTTGTGTACATGCCTACCCATGCTCATTTTTGGGAAGGAACTGCAATATTCTGGACCCCTACCCTCTGCATGTGAGCAACAACTAACGAGAAGTAACACCGGAAGTTGATAGGTTGCTAACTGCTCTACTTCCTCTTAACCATCTCCTCTCTTATCTCAGCCACAGGCTGGAAGACTGCAGCAATATAGAGGAGACATTGTGTTTGCTTCAACCATTTGGTTGTATTTGTGTTCGTCAGAAATGACTCCCTATTGATAATGTAGTGCACTCCTTTTTTGTAAGTCACATAGGACTCTGATCAGTGGCCCAACTACATCATCTTCAGCCTTTGTGCAAGTACAATGAAGAGTCAAAACATGATAAACACTTACAGGTGAAGGGAATAATGTTGATAATCAAGGTCTGGGGTAGAATAGATCGTAAGCGAACTATCAGTTCTCATAGTCAATGTGTGGGATGCAGTAAAAATAGGCCAAGCTGAGCGACTTTGATGAGGACAAAATTGTTTTGACCAGACGACTGGGTCAGAGCATCTCTGAAATGATAAGGCTTGTGGGGTGTTCCCAGTCAGCAGTGTTCCCAACCACAAACCTGCAGCAGGGCGATGGCCGCCCGAGGCTCATTGCGAGGGCAACAAAAGCTATCCCGTCTGGTCCGAACCGACAGGTCTACTGGGTCACAGAAAATGTTAATGATGGTTATGGGAGGAATGTGTCACAGCACACAATGCATTGCACCCTGCTGTGTATGGGACTGCGTACCAACAGACCGATCTGAGTGCCGATGATGACCCCGGTGACCTCCGGCGTAAGCACCATCTTTTATGTGTGTGCCGTGTGTGTGTGCCATTTACCTGGGAAAATAATTATTACTATATTTATCACTAGAATTATTGTCCACCTTGGTAAAGATTAGAAAAGAAATTGCATTATTGTCTCTCTGGTTGATTTTACCTGCAAAATATTAACTATTTGTGATAAAAATATATTATTAATCAGTAAATGATTTTCAAAAGATTTGTGTCATAATTATTAGTACGCCTGGGATATCTTATGAACCAAATCTAATAGAAGTATCTTCCCATTGATATACAGCTCTGGAAAACATTGAGAACACTGCACCTTTTTCTTTCCTTTTCAAAAAGTCGAAAAGCTAACTGTGAGTGGGGAACAGAAGCATACAATTTGCAGTGGTCTCTTAATTTTAGCCCTTATGGTCCTCACTCAAAACCTTCCTTTCCAACTTTTTTGTAGAGCAAAGAAAAAGGCGCAGTGGTCTAAATGTTTCCCAGAGCTGTATTTTTTGTTCAAGTTCTTGTGCGTTAGTCATAATGAACTCTTAAGTGGTCACCCATGACTTCCTGTTTCACTGGGGTGGCACACGTGACTGATCAAAATGGGAAAGGACAGAAAATAAAAAAAATGAAAGGAGACCAAAGGTTGTCGACCTTCATTAATTAGCCAATGGATGCAAATCGAGTACATACAGAGATGTAAGTACAAACCTACAGGGTGTGAATGAAAATGTGTGATAAAGCCGCCTGGAAGAGTATCCAAAGTGTATAGTCCCTACATGCATGGTTTGAAAGGTATTCTGCAAATATCCCTTTTGGAGAATTGCAGAAGTTGATTGAATCTTGGCTTCAACCATGTCTCCTAAACCACAATTTGACGTTACCTACATGCTAGTCTTGTGAGACCATACCTCTACATTTCATCACACCGCCCAGACTCCAAGTTCCAGTCCATGGATGATTTGAGTAAAAATACTATTTAGATTCAATTACCTTTTTTATACTACAACCAGAACAAAACTATAGAAATGTACCCAGATTTTGTGTCTGTCCAACTACCTTTACTCTGTCTAGCCTGCTAACATTAATCTAAATACAGGCTGAGGATACTGAAGTTCTTACGAAGGTCTACTGGATGTTTGTGACTAAATAAAGTATAACTGACTTCTTACATGACATACGTACAGCACTTCTTGAGGCCTGGTTCTAGCAATAGCAAAATTGTGGGTTTGATGTCCCACTCGCTAAGCTATGCTCTGGATAGGACTGCCTGCTGAATGACTTACATGCAAATTGAAAATGTAATTATAAATTACTTTTATTATGTTATAGATGCACAGTAGTAGAAAAAAAGAAATGCATCAAGTGATTTATATTACACACAGACAAACTGCAAATTATTTTTTATTTAACCTAGACACGCTACTAAAAAGAATGTACAGAAACTATAAATATTGAAATCATCATGTTTCATCAAAATACATACACCTAAAAAGGAAGTTGAATATTTTAAGCATGCGTTCTCTTTCAGGCTCTGCCATCTTCTCTAAACAATGTTAAGGTTGCAACTTTTACCTTAATAATGTGGTGAAATTAACAATAGTAGAACAACTTGCAGGAAAGGGACTGTGTGAAAGGCTAATTACAGAAGAGGAACCTTTTGAAGAAAAGTATTTATGTAACCTGAGGGGTAGAATGAATAACGGTACCATCATACGACTCAACCCAACACTTTAGGTTTCAATGGTACAAATGTAGCACTTAAACTGCTTCTCAAGTAGATTAGATTTTATCCCCAAAAAAAGCTGGTAACAATTTCAATTTAATTCCCAGAAACAGTGATACTATTTCAATTTTGGATACATTTAAAGCAAAATCTTTATTAAATGTTATAATTTATAATTATGTGTTACTTCAGACAAAATATTGGCGTGGACTGCAAATAGATGGATTTTTATGGACATAAGCTATGGTCCATTATAAAAAAGATTAGATCATATTGCATATCATATTCTTTAGTTGTAAGCTTTATTCAACACTTGAACAGTTGATTATATATAAATGATTATAAAATATCCCATCACCAACAATGTTAGGCTATTATGGCCATGCAATCATCTCAGTTTCACATATTTTGCTTTGAAGAAATGGAATAATTTCTAGTATTACCTCTGGTTTGTATCTAATCAAATGTTCTGGAGCAACATTCATTTAAAAAGTCAAACAAGCAACAATGCATGTCTGTTGAGACCCTTTGGACATTTAATAAGTTTGAAAAGGCATGTGCTCTATCCTGTCTATGGGACCACCTGGATGAGTTAAAGAATGTTATTTCATACGTAAGCAAAAGAGCATTGGCACAAGCGACGCCACAATGAACACAAAGGACTTCCCAGTCACACAAGCATCTCTGTGTAGGCTATGTATAGTTTTGTTTCACATTGTTTACCAATGTGTTTTAGACACAACAAAAACAGCAAATACTTATTTTTTTCCTTGTAAAAAAGTACTTGTGGATTTACGCTACGTTGATCCCAGACACCCTTTGAATCAGCTGTGATTTTACTGGAGAAAATCAAGCAGTTTGAAAAATAACATTCCAGCACAACTTTTAATATTTTTACAAATATTTATTGCTTCCACGGAATGTACCTGATGAGTGGACCATGTCATTAAAAATAACAGATTGCTGTCCAAATCTTTCTCATCTCCTGTCCTTGATTACATTCGGCCAGTCAAGAGAACCGGGGACAAAAGACACTAGAGTCCTCTTATCGGTTTCTTCATGGAGTGGAACCTCCAATTGTATCATCGCATGCATTTAAATGAGGCAAAGAAAGAAAACGAAAAAACAATTGAGATTAACACTATGTAGTCATAGAGCAGTCGAATACCTGCCCTCTAGTGGCAAACATGAAATGACTAACACTAACGTTAACACACACATGTTATGACCAATAAAAACATAACACCAAAGCAAAATGTTCTTACTTGATTACATCATATTGCATATATTCTATACAGTTCTATGATAGATGAACAAATTACAATAAGCAGCAATAAGCCTTTGTATACTTGACCCCCCAACACCCATAGAGGCGCATGTGTTATGTGAATGTTTGAGGTTATAGGATTACAGGGAACATGGTTGATTACTCGTTACATGTTAGCACTGAAAACTGAAGACTGCCTCTTGCTTTCCATTAAGGCACTGTTACCCATCAAAGTACTGTAAACAAAAGTACTGTAAGCAAAACACAAGGAACAAGGACATTTGAACTGTTTTTTCATTTAACTTCATGCGATCAATTCAACCAAGTGCATAATCAAATTAGAATCTGTAATCCAAATATATGAAGCTCCTTCACGTTCTACTACTGAAATTCAAACAAATAATGGCTTACCTAGAGAGTGTGTGATACTTGAAGTCCATAAAAAATTATGTTCCTGGTGAAATTTTTGGCCCGTTTACCAGATATTGTAAACTGAACATTGATTATGTTTGAACATTAAAGAGAATTGTTAGAAATATTTTCTTATTGACAAATCCTTTATTGTGTAGTTACAGTACAGGCATTTGTAACTAACATTGACCATACCCTACCTCAGATATTCAGCTCCCGATGTCTTGAATTTTCCAGGAAGGTTTTGGAATCCTGAATAGGTCATAATGGTTCATTTAAAGGTTGTTAATTTCCCATGGCACTGGTACTGTCAAAAAGGCAACCAATAGCTAAACCAACAATGACAAAACGGCCATAAAATCAGACTTTAAAAAAATATATCATGATTTTCAGTCATTCTAGGCAAATTCAAGTGCTTTTTGTTATGTTGCAAACCCTAAAAAACATGCCTACTAGCATTTCACCCCATAACAAAACGAGACAAAACTGGCAATGAGAATCATTTCAAAAAGCACTTTGTCATCCGAGTTAAGTATATTGTAAACAAATGGATTGAATGTAAAAATGGCACGTATTGAAGGTTAGCATTTGTCATAAGCCTAGTTATGGAGGCAGCTCTGATCCAAAGGCAGAAACACTGTGATTGGTGAAAACAAGGATCAGGGCGAAGCGTCCTGCAGAACTAGATTAAGAGAAACGTTAACCTGCCAAATGCAATGAAGACTGCATTGAGAGCAAAACAGAGGCATTGAAGCGGCTTGTATAAACATCTTTTCATACATGGCAGGGATAGGATCAGTTCAGTTAATCCATCCAACAAACCAAAATTCTATTTAAGATATTTAATTTTCTCAGAGGTTTCAATGGATTTATAATTGTCTTGATGAACTGAATAGACAAAATAAGCTCCCATCCCCTAATATACAGTATAAATTGGAGACCCCACTGCCTCTTCATCAGGGGCAGATTGGCTTTCTCCATCATTATAATATAAACTGTGAATCTGTTACTCAGGGGTTTCTCCCCCAGACAGCTTTCAGTAAATCTCAGTTCAACAGTTCCAGATAGGTGATGGGCACTTTTCCTTTCTGGCTGCCCCTCTCGCCCATCAGCCAATCAGAGTCCATACCTGGGACACTGCTCACCATAATGACCTGGACCAAGAAGGAAACAACATCAAATACAGACCTTTGAGTCCGCTAGTAGCACCAATCAAACGGAACAATGGAAAAGAGCAGAGGGACAGGTACAGCTTACAGACAGACAGAAGGGCATGACCACATAATACAGGAGCTTTGGAAAGGGTTCAACAGTCCTATATTACCCACCTCATCAGCAAGCAGGGAAAGCTCACTGCTGCCTGCAGCGTCATAGTCGTATAGGACGCGGGCCTTGCGGCTGCCGCTGGAGCTCCGCAGTTCACTGAAGCCCGTGGAGCCCCGACCGGCGGAGGGACTTGGCATGGAGGCGGACACTGCAATGGTGGGCACTGAGATACTGGCCCCCCCTGAACAACTGGCTGACTGGTTGTTGTTGGAGGAAAACGTAGACGGGAAGCTGAGAAGTGGAGAGTAGCACTGTCGGTTAGAAGTCTGCATGTTATGCCAACATAGAAGAACAAAACGACACACTCAAAACATACCTCCCAAGCTGTTTCTGAAGGTCTACCATGTACTGGTAAGACTGGGCATAGTATGTGGTCTGGGCCTCCACAAAATCATTCAGACAGCGGAGGTGATGTGCCTATTGTGTGAAAAGGGGGCAGAGAGAAGAGAAAGGGGGTAAGAGGGGGAGAGAGACCACTGTGTCTACCTAACAGGAGAACTCCTCAGTAGCTCCAACAGGTCTTTGGGAACCCAAACAAAGCCGTATGTTGGTACAGTAGATCACCCTTTGGAGTAGAGACAGTGACTAGCTCATGCTTGGGTCTTTAGGTCATGGCCTGGGAAATGATATGACACCTTGGTCTATATGGGGCACCAACTAACCCCCTAAAGGCTTGGCTGAAAGGGATCGATCGTCCAAAGAATGATAATTTCTGAAATTCTACTTTACAAAAGATGTTCCAGGAGCATATCTAAAGTATATCTGGGAGTAAGACGACTGTCCGCGAAATATGACTAGGACGAACTATCCCTTTAAAAGAAGTGCACCAGTTTGAGTCCTCCTTGTTGGTTCTTGAGTTGATGACATAAAGCGGGGCCTTAATCACACATTGGATATCCTGAAATCATGGAGACAGAACAACAGGAAAGAGAAGGTGCACCTTCATGGGAATAGTGTGACAGACTCCGAGAGGTCAGAGGAGAGGCTACGTACGTGGGTGCTGCTGACGCCCTCCAGGAGCAGCCTGGTGATCTCAGCCTGTCTATCAAACTCACTCTGCGACATCCTCAGGTCCTGCTCTGCCTGGGGGGAGAGGACACACAGCGTCGCCAGCAGACACAACACACAGCGTCGCCAGCAGGCACAAACGCCTTTCAGAGCTTGACATTCAACTAAACACTTCAACAACATAGGATTTGCTTTGGGAAACCTAGAATGTTGGATCATGAGCCAGTGTGTCAAGCCTGGCCCAAAGGATGTTTCTGATCTCAAAAATACAAATAACAGAGAGAGTGAAAGACTGACAGGCATGCAATACACACAAACAGCTGTTAACCATGTGGCCAGCAGGAGGCAGTGGTCCGTTCAAACATTCCTCCCACTTCCTGTGGCCACATCTGTTACATAGCAGTGTGAAACAGCTATTAGATACACAGCTGCAGCATCACAACCCACTATCTGGAGACCATTGACGGTCAATAAAATCCTATCCTTCGGTTTCTGTGTTTTTTTTATTGAAGCAATCAAGGTTCTGGAATCTAACGTCAGGAAATATGTGAATGTTTTCTAAACTAAACAGTCACAAGATGCTGTCCTTAGACTGTCTGTGTGTCTCCCAATCTCAGCAGAATACCAGAGACGTTAAAACACGGTCACAGTGCCTGTCAGTGTGTTAGTATTCACAAACTGACAGACCAACTGTACCCAAACCACACAACACAGTCCCATGACAACGTCAAGCTTCTCTTCATGTTATCAACTTCCTTCAGGGAAACAGCCAATAGCTGTACTAACATATTTCTGGGGCCTCATACAGTACAACTACACTATGCTAGGCTAAATGTAGCTTTAAAAAAAGCATTAATAATGGATTGGTGCCACATTGTCATATTCCTCAAGCCAGAACAATAATCTAAGCTATTTACCCTATGAATTAAGGGTTGACTGACCATTGCGTTGTTCGAATCCCAGACTGCCCTTTAAATGTGAAACTATTATTTCTTATTCATAAAATGGGTTATTAATGTGCTGCGTCAATCCTCTGCAGGACATGGTCAGTCAGCCAGATTTGCTGACCAGTCACAATGTTAACAACAATGCTTAAAAGGAAGAACTGTGGCCTGGTATAAAAAAAGTTAATACGACCATGCAAAGCTCAACACTTCAAGAAATGCTGCAAAATCCTCCAGGAAAACCTATTAGCAAGCAACCAGACTTTTATGTGAAATCTAAACCCAGTGTCAGACCGGTGCTCCGTGGCCATTCAAATGCTTGACTATATAAAGTTAGCGCTATTCAGCATGCCTTTCTCATTTTAACTATTAGTTCTGTCGTTTTAAAAAACAGATATTATTTTTTGAGTACCACACAGAGGCTTGAATGTAAATTGAATCTAGTGCTGCTTTAATGACTTTGTGATTGGATAAGAAGCTACATGTGACAGTTAATTTATAATATTTTTTCAGTTTGTCCCATCCCTAACACCTATATGAAGTAGTTTATTCAGTTAAAACGCTGCCATGTAATAACACCAGTAGACCAATTGCTTCTTGTTCCATTTTGGCCAATTATGTTTTCTGTTAAGAAGAATGTAAAAGAGATTGCCATTCAACAAACTACTATCAGGTCAAATATGTTTAATATGGAAAAAATATATATCAATAATCTGAACTATTCCTGTCCTGACACTCCTGTTCCTGACAGAACCTGCAGGACCTGCTGGAGTCCAGTTCCCGCATCAACCGCTAATGCAGACATTACAGTGTCGGACCAGATAATAGGGTCCCTCTTTACTATACATGGGCCTTACTCTCCTGTAAGACATTACTTATAAGAACAACCTTGGCTCAAGCAGAATTTGACATCCAGTTGTCTTGTATAAAAGGCAAGCATGTTGCGCTGCAATGTACAATAACATGGATGTGCTTGGCAGAGGATAATCAGTATTCCACACCTTCACAAAGTATTCCACAGATCCCTGCGCAGTTTCAATTAGAGCTGCACAATGAGTCAAACCTGACATTGGGCTATATTTATTCAGAACAGAACGCAATGAGATCTTATTGTTGTCTGATTTAAAAGGTAAAATACAGTCAACTGACTGCTTGCCACTTTGCTTTTCTATTGTCCTATTTCTAGGATTCCTGCAGTTCACCAAATTGTTTTGATCTAAATCGCATAAGAATCGCACAGGCCCAATATATTTTGTGCAAAAATACCCAATTAGATGCAGCCCTAGTTTCAGTGATACAGGCCGACACGTGTTGACCTTGATGAAAAGGCAACCAACATTCAGCCATGTGACAGGCAGGTCACTGAACATGAGATCCCATTTAATGGACTGAGTAGAAAACAGAACAAGGAGAGGACCACAGGGCTAAAGGAGTCCAATAGAAGGAAGACAAGAGGGGGAGAGTTGTAGATAGAGAGAAGGTCTAGGGGGGAGGAACTAGAGGAAGATGAGTTCCTGAGAAACAGGGATGAGGAACTGGCCCTTGTCAAAGTGAGCCATGTGACACTGTGTGTGTTGGTCATGAGAGGAAAGTTGCCAATTTGAATAACAAAACACTGTGTGCCTGTCTAGTGACTGTTGTGGGTCTGGAAACTAAACCAGTCACACTACGTCCAGATAACTTTGACCGTACAGAGAGGGAGGGTCTCTTGACTATTTTCTTCTGGCAAACTGTTTGTGTAGGAATGATTAGGAAAAACAGGGCATTTTAATGAAATTGGTTAAAAACAAACTATAAATATAAAATATTTTGATTAACTTGCAAGTCTGCAATACCGAGCAGAACATCTCCCTCAGTATCAAATCAAACCCAGGCAAACCATTTTTAAAATACATTACTCAAATTTTTTTCCTCATAATCAGAAAGGAATTTTGTGATTTTAGGGACCAGTCCACTTGACCTAAAGGAGGCGCTTATGTTTTGTGGTCACCAAGGCCATTAGCCTTTGTGTGTGTATATAAAATTACCATGGTGCCTCAAAATAACATTTTGGTATACCAGGCACTGTGGCAGGTAGCTAGATAAAAAGAAATCTGATTTCTTACCATCCAAAATAGCTTTGACAGATAAACAAACATAACCGATTAATATACTGTGCAATGTGTCGTGAATTAAACATTTATTCATAGTAACTAATAATGTGGTATATTGCAAAATATAACTAACTTTAGTGACTGTGTCTCTCGACTAAATCTGCATAAATCTGACTAGCAATAGCAGTTGCCGTTAAAACTAAACTGAAACAACACAAAGCCTGTAAAAAAAACAATATCAAAATCTGAGGTGTTTAAGGAAATGCTCTTCCGCGCAGCTCTTCTATATTTCAGTGCACCCCTATTTCTGCTAGCCTACAAGCAGTCTGGCTGTAACTGTGGGCTGTTAAACAAAATAAAAGCCAGCTATTACACAAACAGCAGAAATCCTTTGGACACAGCTATGGCAGATTGTGTGTATTGCAAATTGCAACCTGCATATTCATCCTTCTGATAAGGTGGTAGTATATGCGCATGAGAAACTTAACACAAAGCAGAAGTGCTGACTAACACTGAACAACAGACCATAGATAATATGTGGTGGTCATTACTGATAGGCCCCACACACCCTGTCCACGCCTCCTACTAGGAACTGTCCATATGACTGTGATAGATTATAACGATAGACCCATGTAGGATAAACCTCTCTTACTGGAGGATAATAGACTGTGTAATGGTTGGCTACGACCACTGATTGCCTCCTATGTGTCCTGGCATAAAAGACTGTGTTAATTTTGTAATCAATGAAGAACATGTAAGAACTACGCAAGATCAACATTTTGGACTCATGATGAATAAAGATTCTCCCCTGACTATCGGTTGCATTAATTTTGTTTATTGATAAAAAATTGACAGATTAAGAAAATGTTACCATCTGTTACAGAGCTCTTGGAATACAGTTGGAGAATCTAAACTGGTAAAGTCGCGGGAAGGCACACACACCACACACTGACCAAAAACAGACTGCAAGAGCTACCAACTTGCTGAGGAATTTCCTAAGCCCATGCAATTGCAGTAATTTGTGCTGAAGGTCTGATGTCACTTGTGCAGTCTACATTCTCCTTGTCCAACTACTTCTGCTTATTTGTCCCACACAAGAAGACCAGCTTTAATAGCAGTAAATTGGACAACTCACCACTGCTCTAGCGTCGGCAACTCGGGCTTTCTTTAGTCGGGTTTTTGCGGCATCCAGATCTAAACGCTTCACCTGCAGAAGCTTCCGCTCTTTCTGAACACCGAACACAAACAATGAAAGGTTAAATCATAAACTGAATTCAGACATTAGGAATCAAATTGGTTGACCTAGATAAGTATGCTGATGCCTATGGTATTACCCATGAATCTAAAACAGGTCATCAACAGGGATTGAGTTGAATATATTCTGTTGATCACCAAACAGAACTTTGTTAAATCTTTAAATATTCTCATTACAGGGTTGATTGATGGGCATTTATGCCAATGACTGGGTCAGGCAGTACAAGTGTACTGGGGCCAACGAGCTTCAGTCAAATCGGCCTGCAAATTATACAATCATGGACATGTCTAGTCTGGTTGATGCCCACTCAGTCCTCCTGATTGCACAGTCTGGAAAGTTATTTTGATGTTGTCGGCAGAACATCAAAATGCCTCCATAATGAAGGAAATGTGTTCAGATTAACGCTTGTTGGATAAACCCTTTTCTATCTCAACAAAAAAACATCACGGCAGTCAGTGTAGGACATGGCCTCTGCTAAAAAGAAATATCAGCTAAGGACAATTTTTCTTAGGACTAACAATACTGATTAAACTAATCGACTAATTAAGTTTGTTAGTGGTCAAGCAAAAACAATCTGCATTACTTCAGAAAGACCAGTTCTTCCCGTCGACACTCACCAGGATGGTTTTGTAGTCGCCTTCTAGAAAATTCCGGAACGGTGTAAGAAAGTTAACGGCGGCACTCTGGATGAACTCTCTTTCAGCTCCTCCAATCTGTTTCTCTGTCTCGCCACATTTTATAAGAGCGTTTCCTATAGGCACAGGTCAATCAGTGAGTGGAAAATATTCAACCACACACACTTCCAGGAGGACACAAACCCAACACATAAGCTGCTAGTTTCACTTTTCTTTTGGGAAGAGGATGACAGATAACATTTCTTTGTAGTTTGAGACATAGACCAAACAGTACAGTCCTTGAAAATAAGTTCCCAAATCAACACAATCTGTGTTTTTAAACCAAGAACTAGCTAAACTATTAAGCAAAATAAGTTTACATAGGAAACTCCACATGGTATCAGGTTTTGCAGCTATCCATTTTCTTGTCAGACACTTCTACCCAAATGCACATAAGATCTGATGGAACGATTTGTAAAACTAGGCCGTTACTAGCCAAAATAATTCCCAGCATGCCAGGTGGTAGCTTAGTCAGCATATTTTACAAACCAGTACAAGCAAACACCAATCGCTATGTTTGAATGTTGCTGTGGGGCAGTTGAGGGTACAGAATAGCCGAGTAGTCTTATATTGCACTGACTGTGTATGTAATGGACCCATTTGGTTATTTTCAGCCCAGCTCATTTGAAGATCAATCTGCATGTTTTTTGCAAATTACAGGATTTCCACAGGTTCGAGTCACTCACCATAGGCTGTTCCTGGGCCAAACTCATTGCCGGATTCTATCATGGACTGGCCAAGCGTCTCATGGTTGTTCATCCGCGAGGGAACTTTTTTCTCCAGTTTCTCGTACAAAAATTCCTCTATTCTGACATCTGAAAATTGTTTAAAGAAAACCCAATTAGAGAGAAGGAGAGTCACGAGGAAGCAGGACAGGAGAAACCCCGTGCTTCATAAGCTTACAATCAGTTAACAGCATCATCTCCCAGCCATATCCAGTCTGCCATCTACAAATACATTACTTAGGTTTAATGAGCTGCCTGACCTTCCCATAACCGTACACTAACATACACTGAAGTCATTTTGATAGCACCAACTACAGAAGTATGTTGTGTTTTGTTTGGTGTGGGGTCTAGGCCTTACCCTGCAGCAGGCTGACTGACAAAGCACCACGGTGTGAACTCAAACAAGTTTCCACAGCTGAGCTCACAGTTGCACAGACACCCTACTGTTATTTAACAGTCAATACTCAGGAAGAGCACAGTGTGGTTGCTTTGAGGTATTGGCAATGTGTAGCCTAGGCTTAGAATTTATAGAGGTTATTCACATCCAAATGTAGCACAAAAGCCCGACAATAGAGCAAGGCCTTTAACCTAGGCTAGCCTAACTTTCTGGGGCCTTCTTTACATAGGAGAAACAGGTCATACAGCCAACTGCAATTCCTACAATCTGTTCAATGTGAATGTGTGTATACTAGATTTCTTCCTGCCATGGTATGCTTTTTGCACTGCACCTGTTTTCAAAAAACAAATGACATTGCTAAATAAAATAGCACTGTTTACTCAACGGCACTGTTAACAGCTGGAGTAGGCTAATCGACAGTTGGTTGAATCCTTCTGAGCGGTGAATTTGTACTGTATGCATGGCTATGTTGCATGAAGTACAAACCACTCTACAGGACCATGACAGGATCATCTTGGAAGGCTAGTTCACTTTGCAACACCATTTCAAGTTCAAAGTGATGTTGAATGGAGCTGATTATCTGGGTTATATCGCTTTACCAGAAAGACAATGTTATCAGCATCCTTTGCACATGCTAGGATTTAACACAAAACAAGAAAATTAAAAGTTATATATAAAGAGCCATTTCAATACAAGCACTTCACAATGTAATAAGCAGTAAAGATCCTTGATGTGCCCTAGTGTTTAGAAAACAGCCCCGCCAGGTAACACTGATGTCTGTTAACATCTAAAGTCTTACTTGGGTTTGGCTGCAGTAGAACCTCGGTCTGTTTCAAGATCTTCTCTGTATTTTGCTTGGTGGATTCTGCTCTGCATAACAGGTTCTCCAGGTGAGCATCCAACTCTGTCTTTTCAGCTTGCCCAAGCTTTTCCTCTGTAAACTGATGAGGAAAAAGGCCATGGTGAATCTTAACATGCTATTGCTTCAGTTGCTGAAGCTAGCTGATTAGCAAAACAACAATAAAGGCTTTTGACAAACTTACTTGTTACCGTCTTATTAACCTCAACCAAGTTTTTAGCTAGCTAGTATGCATAGCTTATCTAATAACAGCCAGTGTGTATGAAATGGCTTGAGCCTTCTTCAATGCCCTCTATCTCCCCATGTATCCCAGCATAGGACCACATGCAGGGATTTGGGAATGTGATTCTGTGTTAATCGCCAAAGCAATATCGCTGTACAATTTATATGATGTACTTTCTCTTGCAATTGCAAAATCAAGTATGTTGACGTAGCATTCAGTGGCAGGAATGTTTCAACCACTGTGTTGAAAATGTTTGCTTTTAGCATCAACTTTCTAAAAGACTGAAAAACGAATGACCATGAACATTGGGGTCTGTGTTAAATAACACACAAGTAAAATAATCTTATAACGAATGCATAATATGTCCAATAACTGATCAGCTGACAGTATCTGCACACACCACAATGCAGTATGAAAGATGTTGGTTGTCCCACTAATGCTGATATACACGAAGAGAATGATCAATGATCCCTATACATTAAACATCATATCGGGTCTATGAGAGCAAAGACAAATGCCACAGATGAACAGAGAACCAGATAGCCAATCATCCTATGAGGAAAGGAAGCCCAGTGGTTTCAGCAGTGGACACCTATGAAGCGTGAAGCAACTGGGCCAATATTCTGCCAAATTTCTCATTGATGAAACATCTTTACATCAATAAAGTTCTGTTCCTAACAGTAAAATGTGTTGTAAGAAGTGACTAAAATGGTGGTTAGGATGTGCAGAGTCAACTGAATGATTTCACATACACACTTCTGAAAGTACAGCCGTTGCCTAACAAGACCATTTTAGAATGGGCCAATATTGCTCAATAGGATGAGGCTAGCTCATGTTTGGCTCTGCTCAACCTTTTCGCTAGGTTCTGCCCATTCGGATTCACTAGCCTCCTATTAGAAACAGCTTGTTGGCTACCTTGGTCAAGTTATAAATCTACTACTTTGACATAGTCATTGAAGGATTAAAACATTTTAATTAAGTAATCTGGGTGAGGCTTCCAACTGATTCCTTCTGATGAACCAGTTTGACATGACTCCAACAGGATCGGCCAATAAAACTGAAAGTTCCATCCAAGTGACTACATTAAAATGGTGGATTTTTTAAACGGCTGTTTATAAGTATTAGAATAATGGTTTACCGAGGAGATGGCACATCCTACATATGCAACGTTTGAATCAACGATAACCAGCATGTTGTTGATATATGTACAACATAATTGTGGCCATGCTAGTTCAGAAACCATAACCCGGAAAGAGGGGCGCGGCCGTTACAGCCTAGAGACAGAGGTGCTGAGTTTGCGTTTCAGAATTTTCCGTTAAAAATAAATGTATTTGTTTACCTGGGACGTGCACCAAAGAAAGTTATTAATGTAGCTAAAAATAGACGCATTAATTCTGTATTGTCTAATGCAAAACATTCCAAATGAACTATTTGGCTAGTTAGCTCTGCGCTAACAACTACAGTATCTGCCAGGCCCGAAACAGCATCGGAGTTTCCAAAGTTCATGAGTGCCTCTCAACGTTGTTAGCTAGCTAGCTAGTCAAATATGCGTTACTAACCGTAGTAGTAATTGTTAGGACAACCTTTAGACGGCAACCTAACATTAGCAGAAACTACGTATTTGACGTTAACCATGTAAGTTAACAGTTTTCCACAGAGAAAATGAGAAATGTAAACTTACTTGAACCGCACGACTAAATAAAGTACCAGCGTCGGCTGCTAACCTTTT